>PVIC010004402.1:0-62763 GCA_004025085.1 Thryonomys swinderianus
GGAAGGAAGGAAGGAAAGGAAGAAAGCAGAAGAGGAAAGGAAGCTGCTTCATACAACATATCTTGAGAAAACGGAGCTGGAGAGGCACCTCTTTAGACAGAAAGTCCGCTTGGAGACACATACCGGAAGTGGAACACCTTGGCCTTCCCAAGGGTTCCGAGGTCAGCCCCGCCCACCTCATGTGAAGCGCCGTAGCAGAGAAGGAGCAGCTTTCAGTGCTATTCACACACGGGCCATTGTTTCACATGTTTCAAAATATGCAAAAAAAAAAATGGTCAAAATAGGTTTTTTTTTTTTTTTTTTTTTTTTTTGAGACAGGGTCTCGCTTTGTAGTTCAGGCTGGCCCTGAACTCACTATGTCGCCCAGGCAAGCCTTGAACTCAGCAATCCTCCTGTCTCTGCCTCCCGAGTGCTGGGATGACAGGCATGAACCACCACGCCCGGCCAAAATAGGTTTTTAGTAAACGTTAAGCATGCACTTTTTTCTTATATAATCACGGGACAAGAGTAGATTGGCAAGTAATATTTCTAGCCATCAGAGATTAGCTCATCAGAGAATATTAAATTTCCATATTCTCTATACTTTTTCACTAACTAGTTCACCCTTCAGTCATTCACTTAAGCAGCGAGCACGTGTTTATCAAGTGTGTGTGACGTCTAGGCTGTGTGCTGGAGGAGAGCCATTTGGTAGCCAGCTGTGGAGGGAGACGTGTCACAACATGGGACGGAAGGTGCAGCGAGCCGTGTAGTGCCCGGAGGAAGAAGGGAAGGGGCGGTCGCATCAGCAACAAGAGGGTTTCCCCAGAGCAGAGAGCGCTTGTGCCGTGTCTTAGGCTGAGCTAAAAGTAGAACAGGAGGTCACAGCTTCAGGAGAGAGAGCAGCATTTGCTCTGAGAGTGTGCCACACCGGCGATGTTTTGTTGCAGGTGAGGGGCGGACTCTGAGTAGGATCCAGTGAAAGGAGAGATGGCAGTGTGGGAAGGGAAAGGCCGCAGTCCCACAGAAGCCACCAAAGGGTGCAGCAGAGAGGTGGCGCAGCCTGTGTCAGTCGGCGTGGCACAATTCTTTCTTTTGGATGCCAAGAGAAGATTACTTTGGCGCAGGTTATTCACAGGAACACTTTCACTATCCAGTGGAGCTGATGATGCATATAATCTTACTATAGGATTGATTCTTTGCATCCAAGAAAAATTTTTCTCTGGACACAAGGAACTGTCTCCAAGGAGCTGCTCATCTTGCATGAGCTGGTTTTAGTCCTTTTGGTGGGATAATCCCTCCATAGCACCTATTGATCTAGAGTTGAGCTTCAGGTCACGTAAGAAGATGCAGTTCACACTCTCAAAGTCCTTCATACTCAACTACTGCTGATCTTTTTAGAACAACACCCATTTCAACCAACGGGGCTTTCTCACACGACACCCAAATTCATGTTTAATCTCTATCCTCCTTTCCTCTTCCTGCTGTTGCTTATCCACATCCTAAGGCCTACCAGGAACCTGGAAATAGTCTCCAAACTGATCTTTCTGCTTCTACACTTTCCACTTAAATGAAATTTTAAAATTTAAAAAAAGAAAGAGCAGTTTTAGGTTCCCAGAAAAATTCAGAGGAAAGAATAGAGATTTTCAATGTACCTGCTGCCTTCAAACTTTCAGTTAGGGTTCTCTAGGAGGACAAAATAAACAGAAATGTGTGTATAATTGTGCAAGGAGGGTTAAAAGTTGGGCTTTTATGGTCAGAAGCCACCTAAGGGGTCAGAGCTGGGAGAACCCTTGAAAGATGTGTGCATGTTGGGTAGCCGAGAATCCAAGAACTGCTCAGCCCAAGAGGATGGAAGCTGCAAAACGAGACACATCGAGACTATAGCAGCAGCTCACGACTAAAGGTCTAGAAGCTCACTGAAGAGTGGCTGGTGCAAATCTGCCTTGGAAAGCTAAAGAAACTCAAGACCAACCTGCACAGGCAATGGTAAGGGTGGTTCTCTTCAAAAACAAAGTCACTTCCTTCTTTCCCTTTTCATTCTATCCAGATCGCAAGCCTATTGGTTGGTGGCATTCCCATCTAAGGCAGGTCTTTTCTCAGTTGGCTGGCCTGCATGTGAATTATCCACAGACACAGCCAGAACTGTGGTTTACTAATCTGCATGTGTGTATGTATTCAGTTATTCATTGTCATCACATGTGTACTTTTGTTTATTTACTACCATGGCCAAGGAGTTTCATCACCACAGCGATTTCTTCCCTTACCTTTTTCTGGCCACACTTAGAGTTTTCAGAGATATAGGGGATGATGAAGATAAAAAATCACGATCACCAGACAGCTGACCACCTAAGTCTTACTTTGACAGGTTCATGCGTTGGGCAGCTCCTAGGTAGCAAGAGCTGTTTGGAAACTTGGGCATGGGGATGGCTACTGCGAAAGGGAGGAGAGCAAGAGAACTCGTGCAGAGGTCTTATGTCTTTAGTAGATGTCTCTCGAGAGGACAGAGAGGAGACTCTGGGACTCAGAGCCCCGAAAGGTATTAGTGGCTTGGGATCACTACAGCACAGGAGTTTATCTTATTTATAACTAGAGTACATTGGGCACAGTTTCATAGGGTGCAAACAGGCATACTTTAAATTGTGAAAATCTGCTTATTGGAGTTATGTTTAAGATCACTGGATTGTAATACTGTGTTTGGTTTGTTCATGTAAACCAACATAGACTCCTCCTTTCCATCACCACAGTGCCATTACTTCTGTATCAACTACTACTCTACAAATTCAGTATCTTCTCTACTGCTGTTTTGTATATAAGTGGAAACACACTGTAGGTAAATTTCAGAACAGACTTTGTGCCTCAGCACAAATCAGCAGTGATCTATGCACCCTGTGTGTGTATCAATTGTGTGTTCCTTTTTATTGATGAACAATATTTTATTATCAGAAAGCACCACAGTTTGTTTAATCATTCATCAACTGAGGAACAGCTGGGTTATTTCCAATTTTGATTATTATGACTAAAGCTATTAGAAGCATTCATGTATGGGGTTTTGTGTAAACACAAATTTACATTGATCTGGAACAGCAAGAGCTCTAATTGCTGGATTATACAGTAATGGTGTATTTGGATTTTCTTCTAAAGAAACTGCCATGCTCTTTTTCCAAAGTGGCTGTACAATTTTACATCTGTATCTCTTATAGCATTTAGTGAAGTCATTATTTTTAATCATATCCATTTTGACATATCTATAATGAAATTTTTTAAAAATTACTGATAGATGCAAACTTAGAGCAGTTTTAAATTCACAGCAAAGTTGACTAGAATGGACAGATACTTCCCATTTACCTTGGTTCCCACACATGCATAGCCTCTTCCACCACCAGCACCCTGCACAGGAGCAATCCATCTGTTACAGCAAAGATCCCACATTAAAGCGTCATTGTCACCCGAAGTCCATGAAACTATGGATTAGGGTTCACTGTTGGTACTGGATATTCTTTGGGTTTTGACAAATGTGAACTCACCAAGGCTGCAGACTGATTTCAGTGCCATAAAAACCTCTGTTCTTATTCATCCTTTCTTCTTCTCTAGTCTTTGGGTACACTGATCTTTTTCCTCTCACTGATTGGAACCATACAGTACATAACCTTGGAGGATTGGCTCCAGTCACATGTAATATGCATTTAAAGTTCCTCCAGGTCTCTTCATGGGTTGGCAGCTCAGTTCTTTTTATCAGTGAATACTTTTCCATTGTCTGTGTGTGCCATGGTCTATTCAGTTACCCCCTGAAGAACATCCGGGTTACTTCCAAGTTTGGACAGTTTCAAATAAAGCTGCCCTAGGCACCAATGTGCAGTTTTTTGTGTAGATACAAATTTCCAAGCCATTTGTGTAAACACAGCATGCCAGGTGTGATTGCTGGATTGTCTGATGAGAATATGTTTAATTTTATAAGAAACTGCCCACCCATCTTCCAATGTAGCTGTGCCATTTTACACCCCCACTTGCAATGAATGAGCATTTCTGCTGCTGTCCACCCTCACCAGCCTCCGTTGCTGTTATCAGTGCTCTGTATTCCAGCTTTCCTAATAAGTGCACAGTGGTGTTTCATTGTATTTTGTATTTCCCAGCGACATGGAGTGTGGGGATATTTTCATGTGTATATTTGTTATCTGAATATCTTCTTTTGACAGGTCTATTTGAATCATTTATCCATTTTTATAAATTGGGGTTTTTGTTTTTTATGAGTTCTTTGTACATTTTAGATGTAGTCTTTTTTCACATATGTCTCTTGAAAATATTTCCTTCCATTCTCCATCTTGGATCCTCATTCTCAGAACAGTGAGTGTCTTTGCAATGCACTTAAAATTTCACTTCAAAATTTTCATTTTAAAATTTCATTTTAATGAAGTCCAGCTCATCAATTTTTTTCCATTCTTGGATGTTCCTTTATTGATGTTCCATTATTGTGTTTCAAAAAAGTATACCTTACTTAATATCATTTAACTTTTTCTCTAAATATTGTCTTTCAAGAGTTTTATATATCTAACTCCATGGTCTTTTTTTCAGGGGTTGGATACTAGGGATTGAATCCAGGATCTTTGGACTGAGCTACATTTTTTTAAAAAAAGGCTTTTTTTTTTTTTTTTTTTTTTTTTGAGACAGGGTCTCGCTTTGTAGTTCAGGCTGGCCCTCAGCTCACTATGTAGCCCAGGCAAACCTCGAACTCAGCAATCCTCCTGTCTCTGCCTCCCGAGTGCTGGGATTACAAGGGTGAGCCACCATGCCCAGCATTTGTGGTATGTGGTATTGATTGTTGGTGGGCGTGAGTCTCCACGCCCAGCATTGTATGTGGCTACCGGGGATAGAACTCAGGACCTTGCACTTGCGAGGCAGGTGCCGGAACCACTGAGCTAAATCTCCGACCAAAAAAAGACTTTTGAGACAGGGTCTTGCTAAGTTGCTCAGGGTGGGCTTCAACATTGGGTCGTCCTGCATTATGTTCTCAGAGTTCTTGGTTCGTTTTGAACTAAAACTGGGAAGAGTATAAACTGTCTTTCAATTTTTTTTATTATTTTCATATGCATATCCAGCGCTAGGGCTACTGATTGGAAAGATAGTTTTCCCTGGTACATACATATACTGTATTTCTGGGTTCTCTATTTTGTTGATCTGTTTGTTCTTAGCAAGACTATCTTGACTACAGTGTCTTTATAAAAGTTTTGAAATTGGGAGATTGTCCATTTTCTTCAAATTGATGCTAGATATATTTTATTAGATTTTAACCTATGCATTTCATTTTCTTGGGGGTGCTAATGTAAACAATAATGGGTTCTTAAATTCAAATTTAATTTAGTCATTGGTAGCATATAGGGAAAATGATTAATTTATATACTACCCCCACAGCTTTGCTACAATCACTTTTTTAAGTTTATTCTTATCTTTGTTGGTACATTGTATATACACATAATAATCACACTCAATATGGAGAATTTCTACCAGTATATGACATGATTTAATTCTCATTTTCTCCCTTTGCCCTGCTATAATCACTTTTTAGTATACAGAGGTTTTCTGTTGTTATTCTTTTTTATTTTCTGCATAGACAATCATGCTATCCATAAAGACAGCTTTATCTCTCTCTTCTCAATCATTATACCTTTTATTTCCTTTTTTTAGTGCATTAGCTAAGCTTCATAAGGATAAAAATGAGTTTTGTAAGGGATCTTCCTTGCCTCATTCTTGGTCTTAGAAAGAAATACTCTAATTTCTCATTATTGGGTGTGTTTGCTGCAGTTTTTGTGTGTGTGTGTGTGTGTGGTTGGTTTTGTTTTGATTTTTGAAGATTATCATGGAGCATAAATTCTCTCTTCTTAGTCTGATGCATCTTTTTGAAAAACTTCCACAGTCATATGCAATGTATGGGTATTCTCTCAGTGCATTTTCTGCATCTATTGATACGATTATGTGATTGTTTTCTAGTGTGCTGATGCAATAGATTATTATTGTTTTCAAGTGTTGAAGCAACTTTGCATATCTGAGATAAATTCTACTTGGACACGCTGTGTCATTCCTTGTATACAATGTTCAGCTCAAGGGAAAGGAACAGAAAGGATCATAAAAAGGATTTCTATACACATGTATCAACTTCCCCTCAATAAAAGTAATCATTACGTACTACAAATATGTATGAATTAAAAATAGAAGAAAACTAAAGAGAAAATCACTGCCTACCTGGTAGCAAAGGCCATGATGAGGTGAGCCCTCCGCACCTGCTCTGGGCTGTCCTTTTCCAATTAAATCGAGTCATTTTTAAGCACATCTTACATTAGGGTGCTGAAATTGATAATCATGGGACAGCACTGAGTTAGAGTTGCTTGTTCATAAATATAGATTATCACCTACTGGCAAGGCAGAGAAGTGAAGGAAGACATAAAGTTCTCTCAAACCAGAAAAGTGACAGACCCAGCAGCAGAGATGAGGATTTCTACATGCAGAAGGGAGGTCAGAACTCAGTCTCACGGGCTGAGCAGTTTGGGGCTCATCACAAAGTACTCAAGGCATCAGGATTTGATCACAAAACAGGAAAAAGGGGGAGGAAGCAGAGGGCCAGGGGATGTAGAAAAGAAAAGTGGAAACTCGGGACAAAGAGAAGGGAAGTCTCTTTTTATTTCCACATCCCACTGTGGGGTGCTGCAGACAGGGGTGAAGAGGGGTTCAGTGCAAAAGATGTGTCTTTTCACCTGCAGTTGCTCCTTCTTTGAAGGCAGAAAACTAAACTTCAGATAGAATTTTGTTTTTTTTTTATTAGTACATATTTGCAGCACATAATGTCTGCATTCATCTAAGGGTAGGCACATGCACTTAATATATCTTGATTTTGCCCTTTTTCTCTAGGCTCCTCATTCCCTTCTTCTCCAGGTCCCCTCCTCTATATTCTCTTTCTTCTTATTTAGTTCGTGTTGGTGACGCTGTAACTACATTTATTTTGGATGGTCGATACAGGCACATGACACATCTGAATTCTGTGTACGTCCCCTTCTCTCCCCACATCCTCACTCTGTTGGAACTTTTGCATTTTGAAAAAGATCCATCTCCAAGTTTCTTTTTATCTATTTTTAATTTTGCATTTTGCTCTATTTGTACTTTGGATTTCTCATATGAGAGAAATCAGATAGTAGTTAAGCTTGCGTGTCTTATTTGTCTGGCTTAAAACTATGTTTTAAGGATGGACCGATTCTCCTACAAATGACACAGATTTATTCTTCTTTGTAAGAGAGTATTTAATAGATGCCAATTTTCTTTATCCATTTGTCTGTTGATGGACATATAGAGGACTTTCAAGGTTTAATTATTATGAATAATACCACTATAAGTTGGCATGCATATAGTATATGATGTCTAACACTTTTTGGAAGATGTCTAGTAAAGGAATAGCTGGGTTGAATGGAATTTCTATTTTGTTTTTATTTTGGAGGAGTCTCCATACTGATTTCCATAATGGTTATACATAATGGTTTTACTATTTACATTCCCACCAGCAAAATAGGAGGGTTCTCTTTCCTCATAACCTCATCAGCATTTGTTATTATTTGATTTCTTGATAGCAACCATTCTTTCTGGTGTGAGATAGAATATCAGTATTTGCATTTCTCTGATGGCCAGAGATATCGAACATTTTTTTCATATATTTATTGGCCATTTGTATTTTTTTCTTCTGAGAAGTACCTAGTCATTTTTGTTGCCCTTTTAAAATCAAACCTTTTCTTTGGGGAGTCTAAAGTTTTTGAGTTCTTTAGATATTCAAGATAATAGTCCTCTGTCCAAGGAACAGTGGTAAAATGTTTTCCTGTTCCATAGGTTGTATTTTCTCTTTGCGGTGAAGAACCTTTTAAATTTGGTATGATCCTATTTATTGGTACTTGTTATTTCTTGTTTCTTTTTTTTTTTTTTTTTTTTTGCTTTTGAGACAGGGTCTCGCTTTGTAGTTCAGGCTGGCCCTGAGCTCACTATGGTGCCCAGGCAAGCCGCCGCGAACTCAGCAATACTCCTGTCTCTGCCTCCCAAGTGCTGGGATTACAGGCGTGAGCCACCACCTCCGGCATTGTGGTATGTGGCATTGATTGTTGGTGGGCGTGTCTCCACGCCCAGCATTATATGTGGTTACCGGGGATCGAACTCAGGACCTTGCGCTTGTGAGGCAGGCGCCAGAACCACTGAGCTAACCCTCCGGCCCTGGTACTTGTTATTTCTTATACAACTGGAGTTCTGTTAAGAAAGTCCTTGCCACACCTCCGACTTAAGAGTTTTATCTATTTTATTTTCTGGCAGGTGGAGTGTTTCAGTTTTAATATTTAGATTTCTGATCTTTTTTTTTTTTTGTTTAGTACATGGTTAGAGCTATGAATCTAACTTCAATTTTCTGCTTTCAAATAGCCAGTTTTCCAGTCCATTTGATAAACAAGATCTCTTTCCTGTGTGTAATTTCTGCTCTTACCTTTATTAATTTATTCCTTCTGCTTACTTTGGGTTATTTCATTTTTATTTTTCTTATTCCTTGAAAAAGAAACATAACTTATTAAATTGAGATCTTTACTCATTTTTACTATGTTTAGTACTATAAAATTCCCTCATGATACTGCTTTAGCTAAAATTTCAATATTTTAAAAAATTTTATGTGTATTTTTATATTTTTTGAGATTTCTTTCATCTATGGATTATTTAAAAGTGTGTTGTTCCATTGCAAAATACATGGAAGTTTTTCTTTTCTTTTTGTTATTGATTTTTAGCTGAATTTCATTGAGTTAGGGAACTTATTCTAGGTAACTCTAATTATTTTTCATTTGTTTGTTCAGCTTGTTTTATACCTCAAGGTGACTTCTCTTGATGAATACTCCATAATGACTTAAAAAGAATATGTATTCCACTGTTGTTGGAAAGCATATTCTATAATTGCTAGTTATCATTTTGGTTAGTAGTATTATATTGTTAAGTTCTTCTGCAGTTTTGCTAATTTTCTTCCTAGTAATTCCATCAGTTACAGAGTGAATTATTAATGTCACCACTCTTGATAACTTGAAACGTGTGTGTTATAAATACTAATGTCAAGATTTTTTGTTTGCCATTGTTTTTAAGATGCATTATGCGTGTTGTTGGACAAGTGAAATGTCAATCATTGATCTTGGTGAAAAAAACATATTTCATATTCTAATTTAGCTATCAGTGAATGTCTGTAATAGACTTCTGTATTTTAACCTACTTTCTTAGAATTTTTTCCTCTGGTTATGTGGCAAAGTAATTTATTTCTTAATTATTTACAATTATTGGTGAGATTTTAAAGGGATTTTCAAGCAAGAATATTTAGCTATACTGAGTAGCACCTCAAGAAAAAATTTAAGTTTGAAAAGCTTTTAGTGGATTCATTCAGATTTGAGCATTGAGAAATAATTTGGCATCTAGTATAGCATGCAAGGTTGCAAATATATCTACATATCTATACACTCCCTTAATATTCACATTCCTGAGCAAATCTTTTTTTTTTAGACAGGGTCTCACTTTGTAGTTCAGGCTGGTCCTGAGCTCATTATGTAGCCCAGGCAAGCCTGGAACTCAGCAATCCTCCTGTCTCTGCCTCCCGAGTGCTGGGATTACAGGCATGAGCCACCATGCTTGGCCCTGTGGTATGTGAGATTGATTGCTGTTGGGCGTGAGTCACCACTCCCAGCATTGTATGTGGTTACTGGGGATTGAACTCAGGACCTTGCACTTGTGAGGCAGGCGCTGAAACCACTGAGCTAAATCTTCAGCCCCCCTAAACAAATCTTATCTTCAACTAGTATTCACAATACTTTGAGATTCAGTAGAATGTCTAACTTTCAAGGAATATGTAATCAAATATGACATTTTATAATCAGTAATACTGTGGTGGTTTAAATGCTAATATAGTAAATTTTACTTGATTAGGGAAAATTTTACCCATATTAATTTTCAAAAGTAAAATGGAGTTTATTAGGTAAAATTGCTTTAAATGGGGTTGGGGATTTAGCTCAGTGGTTCTGGTGCCTGCTTGACAAGTGCAAGGTCACAACTTTGATCTCCAATACAAAAAAAAAAAAAAAGGAGAAAAATTGCTTTAAATGACATTCTTAGGACCGGGGGGGGGGGGGTTGATTAGTGCTAGAATGGTTGTCTAATATGGGTGAAGTCCTGAGTTCAACATGTAGTACCACAAAAACAGCAAACAAAACAATAAATGAACTACTGTTTTTTAACCTAGATGTAAGGTTTTAATAATTAAATCTCATTGAGTCTAAGATCTATGAATCACTGGATGGTATATCATTAGCACCCATCTCTTAATGATTAGTCAATTGAGTCTAATGTGTTAATTCACTGGACAGTATATTAGCATATATATTATTGTATTATAAGTGCTTTTTAATAATCGACCAACAGAACATGTGTATTAGTGTGTGACTCACTGTTAATTATTTAACTTTAACATAGTTATCCATCTATGTTTCAATATTTGCTCTTCCTTGTGATTATTGATATGGTATTTGTAAGCTCTGATTAGGGTTGAGATCATTTCATATTTAACAAAAGAAAACACCAATGTCAACTTGTATTTATTTATCTCTTTATACTTTGTATGTCACTTTTATTTTCAAAACTTAATTTGAGCAGAACTAGTTATCATGGGGGTGATCCCTATGCCTGTTAGTAGGCTGTCCTGTAACTAACAAAACCAGGAATAACTGCATCGTAGCACCAAGCTCCAAAGACGGCTTTCAAAGTGTCCCCTAAACGAAGTCAGACATTCTGAATTCTTTCATTTTGCTATATTCTTATGTACCTCTCCCTCACTCCTTGAACTTGGAAAAAAAATGTTCATTGAGACTATGATTCTCCAGTTCATTAGTTATTTCACTTAGCAAGAGAAATTTTACCCTTGCCTTTATGTAGCTTATAGTCTACCCGAGAGAACATCCATGAGAGGTAAAATAAAATACACAAATGAGCAATTATGAAGAAAATGCTGCCTAGCCAAACAATAGTGAGGTGGTTACCTGGAGAATGAGCAGTGACATGCAGAGAGCTCCCGACTTGGCTTTACAAGGGCCGAAGGAGGAAGAGGACCTGCACGCACAAGGGACTGAGTTCAGTAGAGGTGGGAGAGGTACACATGAAGCAAAGACACAACTGGAGGGAACAGAGAAGTTACTGAAGTGTTTGTGCATCATGCTAATGATTTCACCCTTAACATCCAATGAGTGAAAAAATCTTTGAAGCAATTCAGCACAAGAGCTTTCATGGTCCAATTTGCAGGAGCAACAACAAAATCCTCCTGGCTGTTGCTGGAGACTGAAGAAGAAGACGACCATAAAGAACTGCATTCCAGGTTGTACAGATGAGTGGGTCCGAGCTGATGGTGTTCTTCACCCTTCCATGGTGAAGATAATAAGAGGAAGGCATAATCAAGGGTGTTGTGACTGATGCTCACTTTTAGGTAGAAGGAGGAGATTGGGATGGTTCGGGGTTTCTGACGTGAGTAAAGAGCAGATGATAGTGCCATTTACAAGGACTGTTAACATCGAGAAAAAAATTGGAGCTTGATAAGAGAATCAGAGCTCAGCAATGAAAAGTCATGACATGAAGGCAAGAAATGAGGACACTGAGGATTTGGAAAAGAGTGGTACAGAAATGTTTTGTGCTTATTTACAAAAATGTATTCTAAAGAATTGTTCATAAATTGCATGAACATATAAAATATGGCTTCCCAGGGTGTTGAAAGGATATTTAAATTTTGGCAGTGAGAGTTGCCCTAGTTGATAGTAATCTACTCTCCAGCCTGGTCTTCCCTTTAGCTGCTTATTTTCTTATCTCATTACTGTATTGATTTAGCACACAACTGATTTTTAATTTGCTTTTGAAAATTAACTCTAAGAAAAGTAACAAACTATTCAAAGGAAAGTAACTTCAGTTGCATTAAAAACATCTATGTTGGTGATACATGAGACACAAAAATCACCAGGCTACAGGGTCAATCCTATTGTCTCAAAAGTTGTTTATTTCAAAAGTTAATGAGATTAGCTGGAGTCTTTTTGTTTTCCTCCCCTAGAATCCATCTTTTCTTTGCAGTGCGAAGCTGATGACCCTCGTGCTCTTCTCTACCAAGAGAGCAGCCAGGATTAGGTGCTGGACTGCTTCCCAGCACCAGCACAGCTGCAGCAGGCACTTGCAGGCTCGTGGCATCATAGAGGATGTGAGCTAACCCACTGCTTTCCCATTGTTTTGATGGAGATATGTAGTAGGTCCTCATAAATGAATTTGATTATATTTATCTTCTCAGTAAAAAGTCTTTTCTATGTCAGATAGTTCAGTTTTTGGTTTTGTTCTTCACTGTGGATACAAAATTTAGTCAGTACTATGGCCAACCCAAATATTAGCCTATCAAATATAAATGTGGATGACAATTATATCAAAATGTGTAGAATTACTATGATGATTGAGTTGAGTAAGAGTTGAACGAGTTGTTAGTGTTTGACACATTGTATTTATTTCAAATACTTAAGGCGTGGTTTATGGGACACTCTATTGTCTAATTATACTATTCCTCTTAGGTAGGTTTTAGGTTTATAATTATTTTTATAGGTGAGAAATCTGAAGGGAAGTGATTTTCACTAATTTATTCATAGTTGAGAAGACAGTAAAAGTAGGTCTAAGAATTGAACCCAGTTACTCTATAGTTAATGTTTTTCTTTCATCTCCCCAGTACCCTCAGGGACATAAAACTTAGGTTCTGATACTTTGTGAATAATTGCGTTCCATGACTTGAAAAAATAAGTGCACCTAATAAATTTTGTTTTATTCAAATGAACTCCTATGTTATTGACAATTAAACCTATCTCCCAGAGGTCTATGGAAGTGGCCCCAACCCTTTTGACATGAGGGACCAGTTTCACGCAAGACAGTTTTTCCACAGACAGAGATAGGGAATGGGATTGGAAATGAGGGTGGTTTCGGATGATTCAAAGGAGTGTACAACCCAGATCCCTCACATGGATCCTTGGTCGGGCTCACACTTCTATGAGAATCTCACACTGTAGCCAATCTGACAGCAGGTAGAACGCAGGTGGTGATGTGAGCCGTGGAGAGGACAGGGAGTGATCATAAGCACAAATGAAGCTTCGCTCCCTCACCTGCTGCCCACCATCTGTGTGGGTCCATTCCTAAAAGGTCACAGAATAGTATAGTCTGAGCCCTGAGAGTTAGCACAGTGTATGGCCAATGGGTTTTTCCCATTTTGGGTCATCCTTTTTTTTTTTTTTTTTTGTTATTTAAATCTTGGTGTTTCTCAGTGACTCAGTACAGTAAGCAATGATACCTTTTGCTTCCCTCTGTTGTATACCATAGACTGTGACATATAGCATGTGGCATTTATTGCCATTTGAACATATTCATTTGCCCTGTGAAAGTCTGTCTATTATGTTGCTATATTAATACACTGACCGTATTTTATTTAGTGAATTGGCTCACTTCTCATTGAGCCTGATTCACATTTTATAACCATGTGAATAAGTACTCAAACAACAGAAAAAAATCAGAAGTCTGGGGGCATCATAACTATAGCTGAAAATCAAGATATTCAGTTATATCTGGAAAACATATCGTAAAGTGTTCCATATTTTCAGTGATGCAACAAGAAGATAAGGAACTTAGCTAAGTGTATATTAAATCGAGCAGCACATGCACTAACAGATGCTTTCTCGAGAGTTGTCTTGGAAGGTAGGTTTTGTATGGATGCCTTGTGGCCAATGAAAGGTCACCTCTTGTGCAGCCCTAAGGTCACTGTGTAGTGAAATGTGGGAAACAACTGAGAGTTAAATTTTATTTACATGCCTTTCTTCTCAGTGTAAATTGAGAGGCTGAGCATCCGAAACTCTTCAGGGCTTCCCCAAATTGGTTCTCCAGCTCTTTGCCCTGCCCATCTGGGAGCGGAGAGCTGTTCTGGCCATCTAAGACTTCAGTTTTGTAACCCTCAGCAAGACACTCCATCTTTACACTTCCTAACATCTTCATTTGAACATGGAAAATTCCTCATGTGAGGGTAAGTAGGTAAAGGACAGAATTAACCTATAGTTTCTATAACTCTGTGGCATAGGTTATAAATCAATTACTTCTGGGAAGTTACTTCTATGAATGATTGTAAGTTCTAGATGTCCTTCTGGAAAGTCTTATCTGCTTTTACTGTAAAGGAAGGTCCAAACAAGGCAAGGACAGTGCACGGGTACCTTTCGGGAGCGCCCAGATACTCTCAGCAGACAGTGGTGTCCTGGCCTGACTTGCTCTGCCCGAACTGAAGTCTCACATAGGGTTCAGAGGATGGCAGGGTGAAGATACATTTGTATTTTTCCCATCTAAGTGAGTTGCCCACGAAAAAGTCTAATATTAAGAAATCATTTTTACTTTTTAGGAAACTATATGAGGAAAATTCTGCCTAGTGATGCTTTTGAGGGATCGAAACATTTTGATAAGATTGTAATTGCTGGTAAAAAGACATTTATCATTTTCATATGAAAAAGAAACCAGAATTGGGTATGTAAATAAAATTCAAAGATGTTTAATAAAAAATATTCATGGATGCTTAATAAAATCCAGCAGATCTGATTTGCATATTAATACTTAACCAGTGGATGCTCTCTTTGACATTTTTTCAGTTTTTTAATTCTTCTTCACTATCTTTAGTTTTTAAGATGGTAGAATTTTGTGTGCCTGAAACAGTTGATGTATTTTAGTACAGTGTTGCCCATAGGACAGATGCTCCTACTTCCTGTTTCATTCAGCCTATAAGCTAAGAGTTGTGGTTTTAAAATTATTTTAATGTCTAAAATATCAAAAGCATTATATTACATGGCATATGAAAATATTATGTTCCTAGATAAGACTTCATTGTCACACAGCTCACTTACCTCCAGCAGTCAAGTTGTTGCATGGCCTGAGAGCCTGCAGTATGCACTAGCTGACCTTGCAAATAGAAGTTTCTTGAACCCTGATCTGTTGATTGTTTTTTATATGTGAACTTCTCTATTTCTGCTTCTTTCTTTCATCCTGTTTTCTCTCTTATAAGTAGTTAAAATTGAAAGGTTAGTATTCATCTATAAAATAATTTGATTTATTTACTATATACAAAAACAAGTGGGTAGACTGTATCCAGCAACAGAACTGGAAAAGATCAAGGCAGTAACACTAGATAATATTTAAAATACCCAGTAAAGATGGCTTCCAAGCCTATGGCAACACCCATGGTATGCTATTTCATAAAATATTCTTTTCATCTCTCTCAAAAAAATCATGTGGCAATATAGCATATTAGCTCTGATTTAAAATATAACATGTAATTGAAAGAACTAATGTGTATTTTTGAAAGTATTGAAGAACTCATATTTTCTACCCATTAAAAATTTTCCTTAATAATTAGTGGCTAATTAGGGCTCACTATGTTGCTTTTATGTATTTTCTACCTTTCCTTCCAAATTGGGGTAGTCATTTTTGTTCATTAGTGTTCTGAAGAGGGAAATAGAGACATTATAACAAATAGTACTATGAGATTACAGGTTATGGAATACCTTATTAGGAGGATTATTATGGAATATCTTATTGAGGAGGTAGATAATAGAATTTTAGTGCTTGAGAACTTAAACTTATGTTGCCTAGAAGAAAAAAGAAAAAGCAGATAGGTGAACCAAACATACAAAGAAAAACAGAAAAAAGATACCTATTCTGATTTGACCAGAATATTGGAAAATCCCTAAGTGTATGAAGTCTTCCTTACTAGCATATGGTCATAGTAAAAAAGATTTTATAACATGGTCAGTTAGATAAAGATGGTGCTGCACTAGTTTTAGAGATACTGATTAGCCTTCCCATAGAAAGGTAATTTAATTTTGGTGGGGTGGTGGCTAGAGGGTGTGATGGCTCATAGCCAAATATTTTCTGGTCAAAAGATTGAGACACACTGACCTCAAATCCCTTCGATACATACTCAGAAGGAGGTTTCGAGAGCGTTTGGTAGTTCTGTTTTTAGTTGTTAGAGGCCCTCTGTGCTGTTTCCAATACTGACTTCCATCCCCGGTCAGTGTGCAGAGCTCCTGTGTTGTACATGCAGGGCAGCTCTTGCTGATAACAGCTGTTCTGACAAGTGTAAGGTGATGGATTCCTTAATGGCCTGACTTCATCATTCTACATTTTAAATATATATTAAAACATCATTTTGCACACCATAAATGTATACACTTATTATTTGTCAGTGGAAAATAAAAATGAAAACATGAAAAAAGAAACAGACGAGGACATGACTTGTCTTGTTTGCTTTCACAGACCAAAGCCCGATATTTCAAAAAACATGGATTTCCTCACAGTAAATTGAGATTATTAATATTTATGATTTAAACTTTAATGCAGCTTTAAATTTAAATCTAAATTAAGCACAGCTTTCTAAATCCTTACACCACTGACGACGCTGTCTATTAGCAAACACTCAGTGGTCTGCATGAAGCAGCTCAGTGATAATTGTGCTTTCTCAGACAATAACTTTAAGGAAAACACAACCTGTTTCTGACTTTCAAAAATCTACTCATGCTTTTTGTTGATTTAAGCTGGAAGCAGTGAAGGTTCAAATCTTTTATCTCTAAGCGCTGAGACCCCCAAGGCTCAGCGTAGATAGAGTAACAACTTCGGATTTCCACTTCCTGAGGCTCCTGACAGGTTTGCACCCGGAGTTGCCTCGGTCTCCTCCTTGCTTGGGTGCCATTTTATTTTCCTGAGTACAATCACAGCCCTGTTTGTTCTGCAGCAGAGATATGACAGTCTGGGGACTGTGTGTGCTGTTTATTTGTAGCACAGTAAGACATACTGTCAGTCCCCGCGTGCAAGTTATTAGAGTAGTGCCAGAGCTTGTGTGTTTGACTGAGCTGGAGACAAGACATGAAATACCAAGGCTTTGCACTCTTGCTTAATAGTTCTAGCTTGTTCATTAAAGAATCAGCTCTGTATTGCTTGATGTTTAAAGCGGGGGATTCTTACTCTGCCAGAATTTAATGGACTAATCTTGTCACTGAGTCTGAAGAGATAGAGGTCCTTTCATTCCTAAGGGAGCATCTGCTGGCTCAGACTCTGGATCAGCTTGACACTCCTGGAATGTAAACGTTCTCACGCAGTGGATGATTCGCATTTTGTTGCCAGGGGGAAGCTATTTGATAGAGCAGGGTATGAATTTGGTGAGCGATTAGCTACCTAGGTTGGCAGTGCCTACTTAGTAGAACATAGTTGCAGAGTTTAGGAGCCATACATGAGGAGCACAAGTAGGGTTCCCAGGTTCTGCTACAAGTGGCCGTTTGGTACTGTCTGGATGTAACCTCCCTTGGCTAATCCTTCAACAAGATATTAGCTATATGTAGCATTTGAAAAAGGTCCTTCTTCAGTCGCCTGCTTAGCTGTATGATTGATGAATAGTACAAATGTATTCCCAAATTCCGTGATTTTGCTAAGTATCTTCTTATCTGTCTGTTTCTGTTTACAACACTTGCATTTTGACTCTATGCCTTCATGTTAGTCTTGTCTGGCTTCTGTACAGTCAGGCTTGAAAGGTTAAAAAAGGGAATCAAAGCATATGTATATAGGGGGCAGGGGCTTGTAGGGTAGCCAGGGGAATGGGAAAAATGAGAATTAAGTCCTGTCATATACTGGTACAATTCTCAATGTTGAGCATGATCATGATGTGTATATAAAATGTACCAAAAAAGAATTCAATTTTAAAAGAGTTGTATCTCCTATGGAATGTGGGTGCACTTCTGCTTATGTAAGAGGTGGCATATGATACATACAAACAACTATTTTAAAATATAATAATGAAAGTAGAATCTACAGTCATAATGTAGTTTTTGTTATCTGCTGCTAAGTTTGATTTGCTAATGTTTTGTTGAAGTTTTTTAAAAAACTTGTATACATGACAAGAATATGTCTGAAGTTTTCTTATGAAACCCATCTTCAGTGTGTTTTGGTGTCCTAATAATTCAGGACTTATAAATTAAGCAAGGGAGTTTTGCCCTCTGTCCAGTTCCTGAAATTTATGAGTAGAATTTGTATTTTTTTTCTTAAGTGTTTTGTACAGTTCACCAATGATACTGCCTAGCCACGGAAGGATTTTTATTAAAGGGGGAGGAATTTCAACTTATATAACAAGCATATATGTATTCAGATTATCTCCTTCACACTGAGTGAGATTTTATGACTTACATCTTTGAAGAAACTGGTCCATCTAATCTAAATTGTCTCATTTCTGGCCACTGAATTGGCCCAGACATTCCCTTATTATCCTTTAAGTACCTGTAATGTCTGTAATGATATTCTGTCTTACATTTCTGACCTTGATAATTTTTATCTTTTTGTTTTTTTCTTTAAGTAATCTGGCTAGGAAATGACCACTTCTACTGCTCTTTTCCAGCAACAAGATTTTAGTTTTCTTATTATCATCATTATTTTCTATTTCATTAATTTACACCCTTTTACTGTTTTCTTCCTTCTGCCTGGTTTGGATTTAACTCATTCTTCTTTTTCTAGTTTCTTAAAATAGAAATGTATTATTATTTGGAGACTTTTCTTTTTTAGTATAATAATGCTGTCATTCTTCTATGAACTTCTTTAGGTGAGTCCTTCAAACATTATTTTTGGAGATACAGGTTCTTTATTTTGAAAATCAGGACAAAGATAGTTTCAATTTGGGAAGCTTCTATCTTTGCACCTTACTAAGAATTTTTAAAAGGGGAAATGTCGCTCAAGTTCTTCTTTGTATCCTAACATTGTTTGCAGTTAGATTTCACAGTCTAGTCCAGAAACATAAGTTGTGTGATAAATTCACTTGCTCCATACTGAGTGTACTTAGTATGTAGTACCTTCACCACCTCGTTCTAAGATGTCTTGCTGTGTCTTCCAAAATGGCAGCATGCAGTGGCCCAGCCAACCTTATCCTCAGTCAGTTCTCAATGGTTTCTAATTTTTTTTTTTTTTAAACACATTCTTCACAGAACTGTGGAAGATCTGGTAGTATGTGTCAAAAGCTCCTGCCTCTGTCTCCCGAGTGCTGGGATTACAGGCGTGAGCCACCATGCCCAGCATGGTGGTATGTGGTATTAATTGCTGGTGGGCATGAGTCACCACGTCCAGCATTGTATGTGGTTACCAGGGATCAAACTAGGGACCTTGCACTTCCTAGGCAGGCACCAGAACCACTGAGCTAAATCTCCAGAACCACTGAGCTAAATGTGAAGGCCCTCCTTTACATTTTTAATAATGTAATTCATTCACAATTCCTTTTGGGATCCAGAAGTTTGTTTCAGGGATCATTTGTTGTTGGTCTTTACATACTTTTTTGGTGAGCTTTGTAGGTGGCTATCGGAGTTTCCACAGGGTCCCTGGTAAACTACATCTTTTTTTTTTTCCTTACCTGAGTTCTAAAAATTGAAAAGGAAAAACCAGATAAAGATAATGGGCATAGCATTTCCATTACTAGAGAGAGAAGCAGCATAATGGTGGGCAGAGGTGCCATCCTTGGGGCAGTTAAACAAAACATGCTTTCTCTGGGCAACTACGTCCCAGTAATAAAGTCTACCCCTATGGAGTTGTTTTCTTGTCTTGAATGTGTTGGAATTTTTTTGATTTGAAAGGTGAAGAGAGAAATTGAGACTTATACTAATTGAGTTCCCATTAAAGGACCCAATCATGGGTGAAATGTGCACATGAGGAAGTATTGTTACTGTAGTCTTCTTGAGGTAGTTTCTAGGTTCTTTCTGCTTTGAGCAAAGAGTTGGTCAAGGAACACCCGAGTGGGAACAGTTTCATTAAAGGTAGGAAAGGGAACAGGCTCTGAGGAGTGAGTTTGAGCTGAGTAAAAGGAAGAAGAGTGCAGCCTACGTGCAGGAGAAAACCCAGTGGCAGAAACTCAGTGTGGACCATTCATTTGTATCATCCACTCCTCAGCTGGATAGTGGGTCTAGCACATCCCATGGAAAACCTGCTAGGAGTTCTTGGGACAAATCCACCCTTAGGGCTTTGAGAACTTCTCTGCGCATGTGTGCTAGGCTTTTATAATTAATAGGCCACAGGTCACACCTATTTCCCCAGACAGCTTTGCCAGGCCTTAATCTCTTGTTTCAGTATTATTCTTTAATAATGGTAAAGTCTTTTTTTATTTACTTAAAATTATTTTATTGCCTTTTCACTTTAGAATTATTATTTAAAAAGTGCAATTCTAGACTGATAGCTTCCCTCCCCCCCAGATATAGAAGATATTTTACCATCATTTTTTGGTCTTTTATTACTGCTGTGGAGAAGTAGGATATTGGTTTAATTTCAGTTTATTTGCAGTTAAAGTTCTTTTCCCTTGGCTGTTTTGGGAATTCCTTTAGGTTTCACAACTTGCACTTAGATTAAAATATTCTGGTTATGGGCTTGCTTCTGACTTGCTTTCCATACTTTCAATTTTTTCATGGAAAATATTTCATTGTAAAATTCTAGGTAGTTCAGCCATTATTGATTCAAATGTTACCTATTCCATATTTGTTTATTAAATTTAAAATTGGCAAGTTATAGTTGTGTATATTTATGGACTCTCACTGCTCTTATGATTTTTGAATGCAATCAGATACTTAGGCCATGCTAGTAAACATTCATGACTTCAAATACTTCCTTTTTCATGATTTCTGTTCCACTTTTAGCAATGTTGAGATGTGCAATACACTATTATTAAGAATATAAACAGCCGGGTGTGGTGGCTCACGCCTGTAATCCCAGTACTTGGGAGGCAGAGGCAGGAGGATTGCTGAGTTCGAGGCTTGCCTGGGCTACATAGTGAGCTCAGAACCAGCCTGAACTACAAAGTGAGACCCTGTCTCAAAAACAAAAAACAAAAAACAAAAAAAGAATATAAACAGCCTTGAGCAATAGATGCTACCAGCTCTAAGTTTTATTATTTGTACTGTCTTGCTAGCCTCTATTTTATTTATTTCTGTTTGTATCTTTAAAAAAAAATTAAGTCCTCTGCTGACTCTGAGCTTACTCTTCTTTTTTTCTTAGTTCCATGAAGAACAATCTTATTTGAAATCTTTCTCCTTTTTAGATGTGTTTATTGCTATGGACATTACTCTTAGAAATGCTTTTGCTTTATCCCATAAGTTTTAGTATATTGCAATTCCATTTTTATTTGTCTCAAAATATTTTTGTTTTCCTTTCAGTTTCTACATTGACTCTCTGTTTTGGGGGGTGTTGTTTAATTTCCATATATTGTTCATTTGTTGAAATTCCTTGTTAGTAATTTCTTATTTCATACAGTTGAGGTTAGAAAAGATACTTGATGCTTTAATTTTTCTTATAATTGGTAAGGCTTGTTTTGTGCTCCATTATGAAATCTTGGGAGTACCTGAGAAAAATGTGTATTCATCAACTACTGCAAGATGGGATGTTCTATGTACGTCTGTTAGGTACTGTTGTCCTAAAATATTAATCAAATTCAATGTTTAATTATCAATGTACTGTCTAGATGGTCTGTCCATTGTTTAAAGTAGGGTACTGAAGTTTCTTACTATTACCATGTTGCATGTCTCTCTTCAAATGTTTTAGTATGTTTTATATATTTAGATGCTCCAGTGTTTGATGCATCCTGAGGAGCTGAACTTTTTATCATATAATATATATCATATATATTTATAATTATATCATATATAATGCCTTTTATTGGCTCCTTTTCATAGTTTTTTTTTTTTTACTTAGAGTTTCCTTTGATTTATTATAATTACTCCTGCTCTCTTATGATTTGTATTTTGATGGGATATCTTTTCCTTCCCTCCATTTTCTCCATACACTGGTCCTTGAACGTGATGTGCGACTCCTATGGATAGGACATCATGTGGGTCCATGTTTTTAATTCAGTCAATAATTCTGTCTTTCTCTTAGAAAATTTACAGTCAAAGTAATTTATATATACCTTTACCATTTTGTTAGTTGCTGTCTTAGTTACTTTCTCTTGCTAAGACACAGTACCTGACATGCATAAATTAAAGGAGGAAGAGGGCAAGAGAATAGGAAAAAACAAGAATCAAGATACACCACATACAGGTACAGATTCTCCATGTTGAATGTGATCATAATATATATCTAAAATGTGCCAGTAATCTCAATAAAGGAAAGAAAAATATAAAGGAGGGAAAGTTTAGCTCAATTTAGTAGAGGTTTCAGGTGGTAGTGTACTGGCTTCCTGGCAGAGCTGCATGGGAGAGGAGAAACGGGGCCAGTAGGAAGCAGAGAGAGGACTCAAGGGAGGAGAGGGAAAGAGAGAGACGCAGGCCACGCCCTCAGTGGGACCCCTCCGCTGACTTGCTCCCACTTCTGAACAACCACTAGCAGCCTCAAGATCCGCTCACTTCCTGTGAGCTGTCCCCAAATTACCTATGAGCTCATGAGGTTTGGGGAACATTTTAGGCCATAGCCATGGCAGTTGTTTTCGGGTGCTCTTGTAGATACTTTATTTCTTCCTTTCTTGCCAGTTTTCTTTGCAGTTTGAAGATATTCTGTAATGTTATACTTTGAATATTTTCTGGCTTTGTTTGGTGTTTCTACTAAAGATTTTTGCTTTGTGTTTACCATGATGTTTATGTGGAACCTCTTATACTTAAAGGAGCTTATTTTAAATTGATAACAACTTAACATTGAATGACCAAAATTCTAGATTTTACACTCCTTCATTTTATGATTTTGTTTTCAGAATTTGAAAAACTTTGTAATGCATGTATTTTGACAATATTTTTAACTGCAGTTGTTATTAGTATTTTTATCTCTTGATTTTTATACTAGAAGTAAAATTGCTTTATGTTGAGGTATTACAGTCTTAGAATATCTGAATTGTGCTCTATTTTATATATACCCTTGAGTTATATGTGTCTTGCGTTATTAATTAATGGCCTTTTGTTTCTGCTTAGAGAATTTCCTTTAGCAATGTCTGTAGGGTAAATCTTAGCTTTTGTTGGCCTGGAAGAGTTTTATTTCTCCTTCATTCTGAAAGATGGATTTGCAGGATAAATTATTCTTGGTTGGCATGTTTTTCCCCCCTTCTTCACTTGGAATACATCAGCACACTCTTTTCTAACCAGCAGGGCTTCTGCTGAGGAATCCTCTATTAGTCATTTTGGAGGATTTCACTATTTAGCGTCATCTGGGTCTCCTGAAAGAGCCAGTGGGTGGTGACCCCAGGTGGGTGGGACTTATTGTGGGTTTTGCAAGTGTTAGGACTGCTGGCCTCGCTCTCATGTCGAGTGAGGATGCTGGCTGGGCTCTGCTGTCATGAGAATGGCTGCTGGGCAATGTGATGGTCTCTGGTGAGGCTGTGGTGACGTCCTTGGGTGGGCAGTCCCACTTTGGGATCTGCATCCGGGCAGCATGTTAATCTGGACAGGTAGCTTAGTAAGAATCATTGTCCTTGATGAAGAGGGTCAGAGGCTATGTGCTTTAAAATGCATGGTTTCCCTGTTAGGGTGAGATTTTCTCTTTTCTCTTCTTTTCTTTTCTTGTGGTGCCTAGGATCAAATTCAGGACCTTGCAGTTGCGAGACAGGCAGTACTACTGAGCTACATCCTCAGCTCCAAGATGAGATTTTGGCTGAAAAGAGTGGTTGTTTGATCTCCAAGATAAAGTATGTGTAGACCCCCTGTTTCTCTAAGATGCATGGAAATGGGAATCTCCGTGACTGAGAAGGGTCATTGGGTGAGCTTTTGGGCTGAGTAGAGCCACTGCTTGACTTTAAAGGTCAAGCAAGTCTAGCTTCTGTGTTTCTTGTAGAAATGCCAATGGCCCTGTCTGGGAGAGGTCTTGGTGCGGTCCCTGAAGCTAGCTGTGGAGACCAGGTATTCAGGGACTCAAGACATGTTGAGCTTCCCATGACACTACTGAAGGCAAGCGAATGAGTTTGCCGGTGAGTCACAGAGGCAGCTGGTGTCTGTCTGCTCAGGTGCAGCAGTGAGCAGGAACACAGAGGTCCCACTGTGAGCACTTGCTTATTGGAGAACAGCGATGCCGTCAGAGCGACATGACCGCTCTCACCATGGGGCCTTGTGGAGTGAGTGGAGAATGATGATGAATACGCACCGCTCATTTCCTCTTTGGTAACAAAATATTTATAACATTTTCTATAAACTTGCCACTGAAATATTTGATATGGAAGAGTCCTATTAAAATATTGGTGGTACAATGTCCTGTAGGCAAACATTTTAAAGTCTTAAGAATGAGTTGTTTTACCACCCCACGAAATTATCTCATTTCATTCTCATCTGCCTTCTTCTACAGTAAGCTTTTCAGTTGAGAGTTCAAATGCTAAGTTTTATCATGGGCTTCATATTTTCACGGGATTTAAAGAAGGCTTTACAGTTGTCCTGCTGACAGAGCCTTCAGAGACACAATTACAGAAAGTAGGCAGTCTGTTACATGATCAGGGAAACAAAACAGGGCTTTGGTGCGATTCAAAGCTGAGCACCCTGAGAAGAGCTCTCTAGAAATGACTCATAAATAGTTTCCAACAGGGCTCCAGTCAAATGATGACAAAAATCTTTTAAGTCTCAAATATGTGCAAATGAATCCCAACTTGGCTTTGCATCATGCTTTTCCTTCTATTTGATTCATTTTGAAAGTCAGCATAGTGTCATCTTTGTTTCTTTCAGAAGTAGCGAACTCATCCAAACATGGACATATGGAATTATTGTGCTTCTGGTGGATGAATTAATTCCCCCAAAGCCTGAAAACTTAAAAGCCAAACATTTGGCATCTTTTCAGCTAGACTCGGAGGCATCAGACTAAGTGGATCTTAATTTAAATGCATGGATATAAATCTAATTGAGAAGACTATTTGTGCATATTATAAATTATTGGTGAACAGCGGATGAAAAGCAGTCTGAATTGTCCATTGAAAACCCCATTCAGGTATTCAGACTGAAGTACTGAGGCTGGTTATGTGCTCAATGTCCAAGTGTTCTTTTTCCATGGGAAAGAAAACTCACATTTTCCATATGCTAACCTAACCAGGTAGAAAATTATTTTTCAGACACACTGACAGATGACTCTCTCCACGTACAATGACGGCACTGTTCCAGGATTTTTGTGTCTGAGGTTTTATTTAGCCTCCTCCACTCTAATCCTCTTAGATAATTCTTTGCTAATCTGATATCTAAAATTGATCATGTTCGAGATGAAACTTGTCTGTTCTATTGTTCAGTCCCTTCCTTAAGCCTGAACTCTGGAGACTGGCTTTCACTCTCTTTTTTCCCTTTCTTTTCACTTCTACATCTCAGATTCCTTCTGTTTTGTGCCTCAGGTTTTGTAAAGTCTGTCATCCAATCTCACTTCCTTCTGCTGTTGCCCTCATGAGCCTCTTTCCATCTTTCCCTTGGACCAGTGCAATAGGCTGTCAGCAAACTTCTTGGCTTCTATAGTCTCCTTAATTTTCCAATATATCCTTGCCACTATGGTTAAGCTGTTAACTTTTTAAATATTCAAACCTAATTATATTATTCATTTATTTATAAGGGCATATAAATCCTAAACTGCACAGTTCAGAGTAAGATCCCAGTTGTGCAGGCAAGCACCAATCTTTCCAGGACTTCTTCTTACCACTTCACACATCTTTCCAGGCAAATGATTTGCAGCTTGGCTTGCACTGGGGATCTGGATTACAGTTGTTCCTCCAGCTGGTATAATATTTCACATTTTGCTGTTTGTCATGATCTTACTCATCTTTCAGTTTCAAATTTCAGTATCACCTCTTTTCTAGACTTAGGCAAAATAAAGCCCTTCCACTTTTGTCTTTTTTTCCTTGTATTCTTAGTATTGTATTTCCATATAAGCAGAAACTGTACTACCTAACACTATTAAAAGCTTTTTCATTTAAGTACCATAAAATTTAATTTCATAGATGGAAAAACAGAGTGCAAAGGAGTTTATCCAAAGCACACAGGTAATGTCAAGCCTGACTTCCTTTTCTATGGACCTACTGTTCTGCTCTTTCAGCTTTGTAGCTTCTGTGGTACCCTGTCTTATACTGCTCATCTTATGCTCCTGGTCTTGGGGCAGGCTCCCCAGGCAAAAAAAACCTGATGGAAATGTATATGCAAGAGGTTAGCCTTTATTGGTGGCACTCACTAAAGTGCCACTTAGCAATGCCTGGAAAAGAATTCACAGAGCAGAAATCAGCAAAGCTATATATTGAACTGTGATGCATTTGTGGCAGAAGCTCAGCTCATCCCACAGGAAACTCTGGAGCCAGGGTAGCCCCCAAGAGTCATCTTATCTCTTAGTCAGTGAGCTTACATGCCTACGCTGTGCAGGTAGCGGTGTGGCTGTCACCAGAAAGGCCACCTCCTTTCTAAGGTGGGTGATCGGTGCCTTATTCCCAGAACCTGGGAACTGGACAGCAGTCTGAGAGGCATTCCAGACGGATCACGTCCTCAATAATCCTTACTCTTCCTATGTGCATCTTCTTCTTTTATGCCGTCTGGCAAATTGAGTTCCACTTTCTTTCCTTTGTTTGAAAGTTGTGTATTCACTGTTTTAGTGGCTACCCTTACCTTTTTAAGATGCGTACTCAATTTGTGTTCAAAGCCAATCACTACTTCCTCCCACCTCTCCTCTCCGTTGACACAGGAATCTCAGAATGCTTTAAGTCAGACCACTGGCTTGGTCTTCTCAGTGCACTATGCCCCTTGCCCTTGTATGCTGCCCTCCTGGATGATGATCATGATTGCACTGCTCAGATTCTCCCATCCTTATCATTCATTAATTCTTCTTGTATCTTGTTTATATTGTGTTGAATTTACTTTTGCTAGAAATTTTTCCTTCAGTTATATTTTTGATGGGCATCCATTAAGACCAAGTCCTCTTCCTTTGGCCCATCTGAAATTCTTCGATATGACCTACTGTTAAATAAATCACTTAGTGCATTGTTGAATTCCAGGTTGTTTTTTATTTTCAGCACTCTGAGAATATCATTTGCCTTCTCCTGGCTTCTGCTGTTGCCTTAGAGAACTTTTCATATGAGATCACCTCCTACAGAGGGACTTAGCTGGGGTTCGTTGGCTCCAACATTCCAAGTAGCTAGCAAACGAACGCCTCGTTTCTGGAGGGGCATTTTTGTGGTGAGCCGTACCATCTGCTAGAGGTTGAGTAATCTATTAGGTAGAGGAGATGGAGAAAAACTCCAGTTGATAGTTTCATATGAACTTTAAAGCTGTGTGATTCTGTATAGATTCTTTTGCCATCCATCTTTAGTTCAGTGGCAGAATATACCAATTTGAAACATTCTTTTTACTTTTTTGTAAAGTGAAACATCATTTTCTCCCTTGTCTCCAGTGCCTCAGCCAGCCCTTGAAGCAGTGTTGGAATTCATTATTTACATTCTGATTTAGCAGAAGGTCAATTCCATCTTCACAGGAACTCAAGAGGGAAAACCTACCATAACGTTTGTAATCCCATCACACTGAGACAGGTTTAGACTTTATGTGAATAGCATATGTATCATAATTAGTGAAATCGGGGTAGCCTGTGCAAACTCAGGTAGTTATTTCATTCATTCTAGGAAATGTCCTCAGAAGAAACCCTACTAGTGGTATCTTGTTACTTCTGTGAAGCAGAATGGGAGGAAGCACTTCCTCCAACAGTACAACATGACCAAGATTTAACACATTTTGGCTTGACACTATCGCTACCTAATCTATGGTTATCAACTATAAATATTTATAGAGCTATAATCTATACAATCTACTCATAGCCTATACGTTTACTTGGAAAATGGATTAAAGATCACTTATATAAACATGGGGATGTTTTTCCCAAAACCTGAATGAATTTGAGTGAAGAAAAATGAGGGTCAGTTAATGTGAAATTAAATACACTCAAAATGCCTTGACACTGTTAGTGAGGTTGAACCACGTAACTTCACCAAATGCAATCTTTGAGCATCAGAAGGTCATAAATACAGATGAATTGCTAAAATCACTATGGCTGGACAAGCCTTCTAATTCTATAAGCCATGGTAGAACAAGGAGAATAGATGAAGAGTGTTTTTAAATTACTATACCTCTATATATTTCAATTTAGAAGTGCATTGCCTATATCAAGGAAAACCTGTGTGGCATCCATGATTTTTGTTTGTCTTTTTTATTACACCTATCTCAAAACTCCTTGCTCCTCTCTCCCCAGACTCACGTGGCCACCATGGTCATGTTCTGACAGTGTCTCACTCTATTCTGGTGGTCTTCAGGATGATGTCTTTACACATTTTTATTAATCTTCCACATGGCCACAGCATGCTGGAAACATCTCATGGCCAACCTTCAAGTCAATCAAACTGAATTTCAGCATGGCAATCTAAAGTCTCTTTATAATGTGCCTGGTTTTCTAGCTCCCTCATCTAGGATTATAGACAGTACTTGACTTGTGAATGGACTGCATAGTTTTTCGAGTTGCCAGTGGTGTGGAAGTGACACCCATTCTATAATAACAGTGCTTTGAACTTTGACCTTTTCTGTGTTGGCAATAGGCATTACAATACCTCTGATACCGGGCAGCAGCCCTAAGATAAGGCCATGAGATCAAAAGGAGAAACAACAGGAGGTCCCTAGTGTACTGCGTTGCTCAGCTATGATGTGTGTTAAATGGACTTTACAAGTAAGACATATTCAGTTACACCACCCCTGGTCTCTGGATACCCCTTTCGCTGGTTTATATACCTGTATGCAGTGAAGTAACCTTCCCAAGTATCCCTCACAATGGGTTTCTTCACTGCATTACAATAACACTCTATTCATAGCCTTTCACAGTTACCATCCTAGTGCCAATTAAGCATGAGTTTCTCCTGTGTAGAAACCATCCTCTATTTGGAGATTTTGCTAAGTCCATCAAGGAAAGCAAAAGGAGATTCAGGTGAGCATATCGTTTCTAATGTGTGATTGGTGGGAAAAGAATCAAGTGATCTAAGAAAGTTTGGATTGGTTGCACAGTTGATGACTTTAGATTTCCTGTTTAGATCACCCTATTATACATAGCTGAAGGTGTGTTTTCTAAATGATAACCTTTCATCCGTTCCATGCAGCTTTCTTGAGAGTGGTAGGACTCAGAATCTTTTCTTAAATATGGAATTAACTTCTTTTATTGACTTAGGCTAGTCAGGAAATCTTAGCAGTTACTCACTGGTGAATGAAAGAGTTATGGTAGAGCTCACTTCTGTAGGTCTCCTTTGTTTCCCCGCTCTTCTACTCCAACTTTAGGCACTATTACCGTTAAGGCTGTGCCTATTTACAAAAGGATTTTAACACTCTGCTTTTTAGAATTTCTCCCGGCCTGGACATGTCTCAAGCATAAGTTTTGTTGGTGCTTCCAGTTTTAGATGCTCCCAGAGGAGTCTGCATGTTTGATTAAAAGTTTTGTGTATATATATATATGAAAGTCTTTCTACCTACATTCCAGGAAAACACTCCATGGACTTGCTCCTGAGGAATTCGTGCAGCCTTAACAATGGATCCCTTGTGCCACGAAACACCACTGGCAGCAGACACATGGTAACACGATCAATATCAGTGAAGCCTAAATCTCTTAGCACACTTTGGGATAATTTAATGCTAAATCATACTTGATTTTCAGTGGTTTCCAGAGAAATGCCCTGAAATTAGGTCGTTTATATTGCAGTTTCTGACAGATGACCCAAACCAGACTAAATAACTAAGAATACTAGTGAAAATATGGACTATAAAGGTAATAATTCAAGCAGAGCAAGAGTTAACGCAGATGGTGTGTATCATACTTTCTAGCACACTCCTGACTTCTGTTCTGGCCTGTGTCATGCAGGCCTCCCAAGAAGAGAGAGCTTTTCTTTCCCCTCTTCTCTTTCATGTGGGTTTACTGAAAGCATTCTTATTTTACAACAGCCAGGCTATTAGAAAGTGAGATAAGATATTATTTTCTCACTAGCCTGGCTGCTTCAGTATCATTGATAGCAGCTTTGTATTTTTGCATAAACAAGGAAATAAAGAACAAAATATATAGTAGGATGTAGGGAGATGGATCTTCTTCAAAAGGGAAGAGAATCTGAGATGGAGACGGGTGAGAGGGGAGGGAAAAAAGATGAAAAAGGAATTAAGATATGCTATGTACATATACCAACTTTGCACAAGGAATATGAACATTATGTACTGCAAACATGTACTAAATATAGAATACAAAAAAGACATATCAATTAAAATATTTTCAAACTGCCTGCTCTAACATATGTTCCAGTTTAAATTAGAAGATGCTTTAAGAGAAACACTTTAAAGTGAAGATTTGTTTTTCTTTTTTCTTTTTTTTTTTTACTTTTTGAGACAGGGTCTCGCTTTGTAGTTCAGGCTGGCCCTGAGCTCACTATGGTGCCCAGGCAAGCCGCCGCGAACTCAGCAGTCCTCCTGCCTCTGCCTCCCAAGTGCTGGGATTACAGGCGTGAGCCACCACTTCTGGCACTGTGGTATGCGGCGTTGATTGTTGGTGGGCGTGTCTCCTTGTGCTTGCGAGGCAGGCACCGGAACCACTGAGCTAACCCTCCGGCCCTGGCAGAGGAGATACCATGATCACGAAGATTTGTTTTTCTTATCTCATCACCTAAAAATTAAAAATAAATTGTATTGCAGGGCATACAACTTCAAGATGCACAGAGGAGCCTAGACAGAACTGCAATAGAGTTGGGATGGTGAGTCATCCAACTCTGTGAGTTTTCTAATGTGGAACAGAAGTCTTTAGAAGAAGATGTGGAATGTTGCCTTGATTACATGACTAGAAATAGAGATGAGTAGCGGGTGCTGGTGGGTGTTCAGCACCTCTAACTGCTGACCCTGCTGAAAGTTGAGGTCTGACATTCACAGCCCCTGTGTGCGTGGTAGTCACGTGTCCGGTGCAGAGGGCAACAGAGGCCCTGGCAAGTGGAAGACTTCGGGTCAGACCTTGTGACCATTACTTTTGCCTACATCTTAAAGAAAATGAGATAATACTTTTGTATAAATCTGTGTACATAATATCTTTTTTATATTTTAAATCACACAGTTTCTCCCACATTGAACATTTTTACTATTATAAATATCGGAGACTTTTCAATTTCTTTATATACTGTCCCATCTTATTACAATAGTATTTTATTTTATGGGACCAATATATTGAATTAAACAATTTTCACACTATTGTACATTTACATCACTATATTTTCCTACTATACGTTATACTGTAATATGTATACTTCTTCATATATCTTGAATACTCATATTAAGTATATACCTGGAATCAAATACTAGCACTGCAGATGATACACTGAAAGGTGTTCACATTTAAAATTACAAGGGATGTCGCCAAGATGGGAGAACAGGAAGCTATGGCCTTCCTTTCCATGCTGAGTAAATCAATTCAGTAACACTTCATAGGCAAATTTATGTTTTGAGAAATCCAGAAATTAGTTGAGAGGCTCTGCATTCCAGGCAAACATAAGCTGCACCCACTGAAGCCGGTGAAGACATTTTAGACACCCTCTGCCCGTAAACCCTACATGTGACACAGCTCCATATAACCGGGAGGTAAACGCCCATCTCCCTCCTGAGAGGGAAACCAGTAGGTTTTCTGGGATTGACCCAGAGGACTGGCTTTTGCTTTAGCTCCTTTGGAGTTCTTATGGGACCTGGTATAATCCAGTTACCTGGAAACAGAGAAAACAGAAATGATAGTGTGGACCGGAAGTTGCTCTGGTCTCATGCCCACTCCTCCTGTGGAAACAGTGAACAAATACTCCCAGTTTCTCCTGGGAGGTGGGGTGCTGCTAGACCGTGTGTCCAACTACCCAGCTTTCCTAGGCCAGCCGGAGGACTGTGCCCAGACACCGATGGAATCTCCGTTTGGACGTCAGTGAGATGACAGATAGGGATGTAACTACTTACCAGGGCCCTTTCCCCTGGCTCAGCAGAGAGGCAGTAAGCAGATCCCCCATCTCAAATTCTCTGGAATGGAAAGAACTGGACAGGATATCCAGTCACCAAACTTTTCTGAAACCACCGAGCTTTCAGCTTGCTCATTTGAGAGTTTTAAAGGGGACTGAAACACTCTGGATGCCCTAGGGCCACGAAGAACCAAGGAAGTGAGTTGGATTGTAGAAAGACGGAAAAGGCTCTTAGATCATCTGACTGCATAGTTTGGTGAGGGTCTTTGGGTGAAGCCAGTCCATGAATTTTTTTTTTTTACATGTTAGATACTGTAACAGCATCAAGGAAAAGGAAATGATAGGAACTACACCTCCAAAAAGAAATAAGATAAATCTACAGAAACTGACCCAAATGAAATGGAATTATATGATTTACCTGGCAGAGATTTTAAAATAATCATCATGCAGCTGATCTCTCTAAAGTCAGTAGAAGAATTCATGAATAAAGCCAGGATTTCAACAAAGGTAAAGAAATTATTAAAAAGCACCAAGCAGAGATTCTGCAGTTTAAGAATACATAAATTGAACCAAAAACCAAACCAAAACAAGAAGGTTTCACTGCCTGATGGTATGAACCAGAAGAAAGGATTGGTGAACTTGAAGACTGGTTATTGGAAATTATTGTGTCAGAAGATTAGAAAGAGAAAAATAAGGGTGAAAAAAATGAAGACAGCCAAAAAAGATTTGTTAGACACCATCAATAACACACACACACACACACACACCACACACACACACACACACACACACACTGTGAGCTTCAGAGGAAAGAGAGGCACAAAAAACATATGAAATTATGTCTGAAATCTTTCCAAATCTATGAGGTAAGATGTTTCATAGATTTGTTTCATTGATTCAAAGCAATGGCTTTGAATAAAATGAATTCAAAGAAACCCACATCAAGACACATTATACTAAAAAAACTAAAATGAAGGAGAGAATTTGGAAAGCAGAAGGAAAAATATTTTGTTGTGTGTGAGCGAACCCCTGTGACCATAAATAGATCCCTTTATAGGACATGAAAGAATAGACTGATGCATTCAAAATCCTGGAAAAAAAATATTCCAATCAAAAATGTTACTCCCAGGAAAACTGTTTTCCAAAACTGAAGGGAAGGAAAAGACATAAGACTGAACTTACAAGAAATGTTAAAAGGAGTTCGACTTGAAACAAAAGGATGCTGAACAATAGCAAGGTAGCATAAGAAGGTATGAAACTCATTGTTAAAGGTAAATGTATGGACAAAGTAAAAGATTGGATTATTATAATGGTGATAGGTAAATCACTTAACTGTAGTATAAATTTTAGGGATAAAAGAAATGACTACAGTAAAAGTATGTTAGTGTATGGACACTAAAATATAAATTATGACATCAGTAATATAAACTTAGGAGGAAGTCATAAATATGTAGGGCCCTTATGTGTGATTGAAACTAATATGAATTTAAAATAGGCAGTTGTATTAAGATACTATATGTAAGATTCATGATGGAAAAAATAAAATGTCTGTAGAAATTCCACACACACACACACACACACACACACAGAGAGAGAGAGAGAGAGAGAGAGACAGACAGAGAAACAGTACAAATATACCAATATCAACCACCAATAAAAGACAAAGGAAAACAGCAAAAGAACTACAGTAAAATAAAAGAACTGTATGATAAAGACAATGCAACAATGACCATAATGAATTCTACTCTATCTTTAAATACTAAATGGATTTAAATCCTCAAACATAAGACATGAGAGACAATGCATAAAATAAAATCACGATTCAACTATTTAATAACTATAAGAAACTCATATTCTATTCAATGTTCAGCATAAAAAACAAAAACATGACCATAACTGCAGATATAGTAATACACATAGACTGGTAGTAAAAGATTAGAAAAAGACATTCTAACACCTGTTAACTAAAAAAATAGCTGAGGTGGTTGAAGTGACATCAGACAAAACAGACTCAAAGAGAAGAAAGTTCTCAGCTCCGTTTTACACTTCAAGGAGCTAAAATAAAAGAAAGCTAAAGTAAGCAGAAAGAAGGAAAGAATAAAGATCATAGAAGTAAATCAGAATAGAAAAACAACAAAAAAATCAATGAAATAGGAATATTTGAAAATTTAAGCAAAAATAACAAAAAGGTAATTCTGATAAAATCAAAACAAAGGAGATATCATAACTGATGCTACAGAAAGAAGGACTTTTAAAGGGACTACTATGAAAAATTATACCACAAAAATAGATAAATTCTTCGAAACATATCACTTAACAAGGTTGAATCATGAACAAATTCTGAACAAATTTGTACCTAATAAGGAGACTCATTCCATAATTCAAAACTTAAAAGATGAGCTCAGAATACAACTTAACTGGTAAATGCTGTCAAATATTAATAAAGGTACCCATGCAATCCCATTCAGACTTGACCAAAACAGTGAAGACGAGGAAGCACTTCCATACTCATTTGATGCAACCAGCTTTGCTTTGATACCAAAGTTACTGGGCATAAAAAGAATAACTGTAGACCAATATCCCTAGTGAGTATAGATCGAACATTTATTAACAAGCATTAATAAGCTGAGTTCAACAACATATAAAAGGATTGTATACTTTGACCAAGTGAGATCTAGTTCTTAAATGCAAGGATGCTTAAATGTACCTTCCATGAGTGTGATAGAAACACCTTAACAAGAAGGCTAGAAAAAAAATCACATGATCATCTCAACAGATACTGAGAAAGAATCTGATGAAATTAAGCACATTTTCATGAAAAAAAAAAAATGTGTGTATGGTGCTGGAGATTGAACCCAGGTCCTTTAGACTGACCTACAGCCTCAGACTTTTCCCTCACTCCTTTTTAAATTTTGGGACAAGATCTCTCCTAAGTTGCTGAGTTGTCCAGGCTGGACTCAAACTTGTGATCCTCCTGCCTCACTCTCCCAAAGTACTGGAGTCACAGGCATCAGCCACCACTCAGCATGATTGAAAAAGTCCACACACGTCAAAATAAAACCTTAGTGTAGTTTGGGTTAATCAAATATACAAAAAGTGAAGGCAAATGTTAATGGGTAACAGAAATATAGCTGTAGTTAGCCTGGCATGGTAACACACCCCTGTAATCTCAACACCTTGAGAGGCCAAGGCAAGAGGATTGCAAGTTCAAGACCAGCCTGGAAATTTTAGTGACTTAGGAAAATTCTTTATAAAAACAAAACAAAAAACAATAAAAACAAAAAGTGCTAGTCAAAGGCCCTGTGTTCAATTCCTAACACTGTACTCCAGAAAAAGAGCAAATATCTGATTTTGTGAAGAATATGATTTGTGGTTCTACCATAAATGTCTGTTGAATTCTAGTTCTTTAACTTTGCTGGTTTTATTGAGTTTTAAGCTAAATGGCCTCCCTCTTCCATTATACCATGAGAAATCAGAAAATAAAGTCATTTGTAAAATGTTAACATGGTTTTGTGTGCATAAAGTGGGATTTTAAAAGCCACGTTGCACTGTTTAGGGGTCAAAGATTTGGCTCGGTGGCACCTCACCTGCCTCGCAAGCACAAGGTCATGAGTTTAATCTCTGGTGAAAAAAAATAAATAAAAGTAACATGCACTGTTTAAAGGTTTTCTCCAGATTTGATTCTAGTTCACCAAGTTATTTTCTTTTTTCTTTCTTTTTTTTTTTTTTTTTTTTTTTTTTTTTTTTTTTTTTTTTTTTTTTTTTTTTGAGAGAGGGTCTCGCTTTATAGTTTCACGCTGGCCCTGAGCTCACTATGTAGCCCAGGCGAGCCTTGAACTCAGCCATCCCTCCTGCCTCTGCCTCCCGAGTGCTGGGATGACAGGTATGAACCACCAAGCCCAGCTCACCAAGTCATTTTCAAAAGGATCGAATTTAGGACCTTGTGCTTGCCAGGTGGGCATAGTGTTACTGAGCTACACCCTCAGCCCCATTTTCAGCAGAGTTTTGGAAGAAACTGAATGGTAAAGGCATGGAGGATAATAGACCAAAAGATATATTCTTTTATTTACATTTTCTTTTGCTGAAGTACTCGTGGAGTTACTCTGACCATGAATGAACCATTATATTATGTTAAGGGATGCTGAAAATACAAGAAACCAAAGGGGCATCATGATTCTCAGGAAATTTATAATTACTCATTTAAGAATTAAAGTTTAAGAAAATACCAGAAAAGACCCAACAACTCAAATAAATAGCCCATAAGTGAATGCTCGGGATTCCAGATATGACAGTGGACTGAGGGAGGGTTTTGTAGAGAAGATGAAATCCATGCTGGAGCCACTGGAGAGCCGGGAGGGCGGTGTCGAGGTGGAAGAAGCCCCTCGGGCATCTGGAGCTTTGCTGTGGGCTGGGCTCCTTCATGGGGTTAGATCCTGCCGGGCTGAGTCGCTCCTCTGCTTAGTTTATTTCATGTTGTCTTTATTTTAGATTCAGCCCCGGACCCAATACAGCAGGGAGTTGTTTCTTTAGTGCCCACTCCCGGCACAACAAGACCTTGTAGCCTTTATCAGCAATGTGACAAAATATTGTACAGAAGTGACAGGCGGTCACCAAACAACCAGTCTGAAATCAAATGGAGATGTATTAATGCTCTTCATTTACCCAGGTCACTAACCCTGGTGCCTAGATTTTTGCTCTGAGTGTCTTCTGGGCTACAGCAGAAGTCTGCAGCTGTGATCCCTGGTACAGTCGAGCCCACACACTGGTTTGAGCAGCCTCTTCTCTGAAAATATTTTAAACAAACAGACAATTTTAAGTTACTGGCAAAGAAAACCAATGAATATTCTGTGACATACAAATATTTTATGAAATCTATGCATGATGCTTGGTCTATATCTAAATCTTTTTTTTTTACTGTTATTTTTATCTTTATTGGTACATTGTATATACACATCATGATCACACTCAATACTGGAAATTTTACCAGTATATGACACAATTTAATTTTAATTTTTCCCATTCCCCTACACACCCCACAATCCCACAACCCCTAAGTACCTAAGCTTTGTTTCCCTTTTATTACCATCACACTTTTTCTTTACCCTCCATTACGCACCCCTCCACCACATATCTAAATCTTTTTAAAAATGCATCCACACAATGATAGTGTAGGGCAGTTACTACAGAAACCTCGAGGTTATCCCTCGTGGGTTAATAGCTATTGTGTTTTTCTTTCAGAAGAAGTTTGCTGACCCCTAGGTTAGAGGATAGTTTTACAAGATCACAGGAAAAATCACTGCCAAGATGGTACCAAGAGGGTAAGTGTCATATGTTAATGACATGTTGAAATCTTAAAAGGAGATCATGATGAATTTTGGGTTTCCCCCCTTCTCTTCAGTCCTAGTGGTTCACCACTGTGCAGATACAGATTGAAAGTTAAAGGTATTAAATGCAATTAGCCATGTCAGTCAGTCTTCCGTTACTATAAAGACTAGAAGTGATCCACTTATAAAAAGAGATGATTATTTTGGTTCACAGGTTTGTAGGTTTTTGTCCATAGTTGATTGGCCTTGTTGCTTTGGGCCCGTGCTGAGACGGTATGAGGTGGGGTATGTGGTGGAGAAAAGCCACTTACCTCCTGGCAGCCAGGAAGCAAAAAGAAGAGCCTCATAGTCCCTCCGAAGCCACACCTCCCAGGACCTCACCTCCTCCCTCTAAACTCTATCACTTCCTAAGGGTTGGTTCTACCTACCTCCCAAGAGGTCCACGGTCTAGGGACCATGTCTTTGATGCGGGGGCCTTTGGAAGACACTTATCCAAACCAGACTGCAGCTCAGAATTCTCTACCTCTCCTCCAGTGTCAGGATGCATTTTCTGAAGTCATCTGTCTAAAATTTTCAAATTTCTAGATTTCTTATGGGACCTTCTTTACCTATTACTCTTTCCTAGGAAAGTTTCTCTTCTCCATTTCTTCACCTTAAGAAAAACTGAAGTATGAAAACAAACCCTTTGCCAAGAACAATAAGGTCAAGTTATTTGCGCAGTCATACTAAGATGCAATTTACTCTTACGCTGCCTATCATTTCACTGATGTTACAAAATAAAGGTAAGTGAAACCTCGGGAATCTAAATCAGGCCTGAGACTCAGTTAGTCATCTTTATTCTTCACCAGTGTGAATTCTCAGCGAGAAAGCCAGAGCACATCTTCTCGGGGTGAAGAATGTTCTGGGCAAAGCATTCATTTTAATACACACCAACTCTTGGCTCTCTGTGTGTAATATTTGGGAGTGTGAAGCGGGTGGTACAGCGGTGTCCCCAGGAAGAGCAGGTGTGTCACTGAGACAGTTGTGGGCGGCTGGCTGCTTGGTGCACAGACACCTTCGTTTCCTGAAAGGATGCTTGACAGATTAAACGCATATATTATCCATACATGGATGTTTGGCAGACATTCTCTTGCGAATAAGCAAATGAGCCTGTCACTTCAAGGAAAACGCCTGATAGCGTTTGTTGTCTGTGATAAAATTTGAGCTGTTCAAGTGAAAATTGGAATTTTGAAAGACTTGTATCTACTACCATGATCTTCACAGCTTCCTCATACTTGAAGATTTTTTCTAATAAGATTCACGACAATATTAAGGGATGTGATTTTTATTATTACATAATAAAATGCGTTACCATTTTGAAGAGAGGCATAACTTTTAGTACACTGATTATAGCATAGTATGTCAACACTGCAGATGATATATTGGTGAAAATATTCTGCAGTTCAGGACCAAAGGATTTTGGTGTAACCGATAGAAAAAATTCATTGGTCTGTTTTGGAATTCGTATCGTACCTAACATTTAAGAGCTACTATCTGCCAAGTTTTATAACCAAAAGTAAGAGTACCTGTCTGAAGCTATTAAAATGCTACTCCTTGTTTTCTAACTACATATCTGTAGGATAGATTCTAACACACTTCTGCTCAACTTTGACTCCTAAAAGATTGGGTGCAGAAGTCAGAGTATGAAATCAGCTATTCCTGTTAAGCCAGATATTAAAGCTTATATTAAAGGAATATAAGATGATGCTACTTGTTCAGTTTTTATCTAATGCAGAAAGTACAGCTATTTTTGAACATGACTCATGTTATTATAGTTATTATCAGGGTTTATTACTGCTATTTCTGAATAAACTAATAAAAATGTGAAGCTTCTCAGTGTTAATCTCTAATGTGGTAAACACTGATTGCTGAAACTCACATAGACAAAAACTCTTGGGGTCCATGAGATTGTAACCAGATCTCAAGACCACAGCGTCTGAGAAGCACAGCAGGTGTGGATGAGCCGGAAGGACTAGAAAAGGAGCGAGATGTTCGTTACTCAGCTGAGCGGGAGAAGCTGGTTGAGACTGAGTTCAGCTTGACAGCTAGGAGGCTTGAGTCACCGAAGAACTTGGGGCTTTAGGGGCAAAGGGAAGAAGGTAAGTGAGGGGGGGAGGCCCTAGGAGCAGCCTGCGTGGTGCCTGCCCAGCTGAGAAGTCAGGCCTTTATGCCATTGCTAGAAAAGTGCTGCTAGTAAGTGTTCATCTATAATTTGTATCTTAAATTTTATAATATGGTATTATAGTTATAATTACAAATTATATTTATGATGACATATATAATATCTCCATACTGCAGGCTCTCTGCACCCTTGTGATTTAGGGGAATTAAGTTTGTAAACAAGTTTGTATCCATGTCATAGGATAATCTCAGCCACTCTGCGGAAAGTAGATGTGACTTCACAGTGGCTCTAAAACAGGAAATTTCAGGAAGACTTTGCGGGCTCTCGGGTTAGACTGTACATCCTTGCTGATGTCTGCATCACAAGTAACCTTATTCTTCACTTGATCTTAGCCAAAAGCCCGAGAAGCACAAGTAACCTTATTCTATAATTACACATAACATTTTTATAACATGCCTGATTCCAACTGTTTGATTTCCATATTCTCTTTTTTTCTCTTTTCCTCCTATTACTTTTTGTCTTCTAAGCTGTTTTGAGTATATTTTCTCAGGTCCTTTTGTTGAATTAGTAGAATACAAGTAATATAACTTAAAAAATTTTGTAGTATAAAAAATGCCTTGCTGCAATGCAAGAAGAAAGTCTTTTTTCTTTTATGTTTATGTTTGCAGTACATAATTTATTTTGGGGAGTTTGTACACACACACACACACATATATTACATATAAATTTTATTTCTTTTTCTGTCCCTTACATCCCTACATCTCCCTGTTCCCTCCAACTCTTCATTCCTTTCCTATTTGCAAAAGTTCTATTTCCATTTTATCTTCAATTCTACTTTTTATTTGGGTTCCCTTTCCCTTTCTCCCTCCCTGCTCTCTAGATCTCTTCCCATTTGAAAAAGATTTCTCTATTCCCTATTATCTTTTATTTTGCTCTTTATTTACATTTTGGGTTTCTCATATAAAAGAAGGCATTCAATATTTAAACTTATACATCTGATTTATTTCACTTAACACCAGTTTTGTAAATACATTTAATCTGAACTATAGTCAGATATCCAACTCCCTCCTATTTCCTTGATATTTTGCGTTTTCTTTCCTTGATGTTGAAGATATTCTAGTTTAATTTTTTGCTTCAGTAATAAACATGGTGATAAAATGTTTAAAAATACAAAATATAGATGAGTTTTCATATGGTAATAATGGATATTAGTGACCCAGAAAAAAATCTATAAATAACTAATGTTTGCAAATCAACTCTTTTGTGGTGATTTAAACTCATTGGCCACATAACTAAAATTAAACCGAAGGTAATAACTGACAAGGGAACGTGGAAGTCCGAGCCTAGATTTCTACCTATTCTTCTCTCTTCCCCGCTGAGATGACCGAGATGACGATAAGATAACTGTGCTCATGTGTGAAAGTTACGGAGAATTAGAACGAGGAGGCTAAGCCACTGAGAATGGCTTTTAATTCCTTTCAGGAAGAAGATCAGAGTAAAGAAAGATCTAGTCAGATCAACATTTTTATATATATATGTAATCCACTCATAACTAACTGAATTTAAAGTTTTACAGTAAAATGCATATTTTCCAGCAAAATTTTCATATTTTAAGGTCCATTTGTAATTACTCTTTCTCATGTCAAATTGTGGTATGCATATGAGCTTATATGTTGGGCAGTATTTTCAGATATTCACCCTACATCTGCATTTTGGGAGATGTGGGGCACTATGGAATTAGACCACTCATTTCCTTCTGCACCAAAATGTGTCTGTAGCTCTAGACTAGTCACTGCTACAGATACATGGTCTGTGTTTACATGATGCCAGCACAACCATTAGGGAAATAAAAAATTAGATCAAACCAATGATTGAGAAGCCATTTACTTGACTTCAATTTCTTTCCTTCCCGTGTTTCTTTTCTTTTGCTCTTCAGAGATCTATAGCTGTAAACATCTAGTTTTGATTTTGTAATAGGCTTTTTCCTCCCAAAACTGGTAGAATACTTCCCATTTAAAAAATTTTAAGTAAGTTATTGTATAGACTTTATTTTTATACTTTCTTGGCAGGATCATAAATATTTTTAAACGGACATACATTAAGAGTTCACAAACAAGTTGATTTCTCTTCCTGGGGATTTCTAAACTGATAATTTCTTCCTATAATTTGAATAAATTTTACATGATTTCTGATGGGTGACAAAACCCAGGTATCCCACAGTTGGCCTTGTGTGAATCATCTGTGTTTATGAATGGAGTCTTCTTCCATGGAGGTAGGCAATAAAAGGTTTATATCCAATCACTAGTAAATGTCTACCAATGCCTGATGATACACCTAGACAGATTAGAAAAGCTACCTCAGTGAAATAAAGTTCAAAATCTAATGTTATAGTTAGAAACATTAGGAACATGGGGACAATTGAATCTTCTATCCATATTAAATCATGTTTTTTCTCATACATTCTAATGCAATTTTAAGTGCTTTACACTTCTAAGGTACTTAAAACTTTGGAAACTTTAATGAAAAAAATACAAATATCTAACTTTTGTCAGTTGAACCACTTTAAATCATGCCAGTGCTGAAACTGATTAGTTGACAATTCAGGAATTTTAAAATAGTTTTATAGGCTTAACTTAAAGGAAACTATTATTTCCCATCTGAAAATATTCATGCATGCTTATTTTTAATGCAAAATAACTTGACTAAATTATATTTAAATAAGGTTTATAGTTTATATTATTTGTATATGGCCAAAGAGTTTGCTGAGATTGTTGGCTTCAACATAGGAGATTTTGATGTTTTCTAGGGGCAAACTAAGACTTGTTCTAACTCAGATCCTTGAAATGTCTAGCAGGATCTCCTACCATACTGAATCACAAAGGTAGTAGAAAATCTAGTTGACTTGGGTGTTCGTGTGACAGGTGGTCATTACATATTGTGAATTTTTAAAAAAGACTTTTTTGACATCCAAGCTCACCTTGAGGTCAATGCATCATCTTTGTGAGTAGAAAGTCGCATAGGCCGAGAAGGTTGCAGTGAGCGGCCTGACATGAATGTGCAGATTCTGGAGGTCAGGAAGATCGAGGTGCATTCACTGGGAAAGGAGTAGCTGTCACATGGCCACATCACCCAAGCAGGAAAGCAAGGGGACTGCAAGTAGAGAGCTCAGACTGCACAGGCCCCACGGACGAATCCTATGTGCTGTCTCGGATGTCTTCTCTATGTGCTCCATATTTTGAAGAGTTTGGTAGTTTCAGGTCCTTGTGTCCTTAGAGGTGTCATTTTGTAGGGAAAACATTTACATTCTTACCTAACTTTTGTCCATTTATATTTCCTTCTAATAGAATGAAATATTTAACCAAAATTCACTTTTTTCAGACAATTTTTTAATCTGGCTTACACAGTCAGCGTCAGGTAGAAAAGAGACAGAATTTTTCATAATTTTAAGAAGCTCTGTTTTTAGTAGTATAAAGGCACTTACTGTAACTAACAAATTATTGATGGCTTTCAGTAAGCTTTAAAAATTGCACGTTAGAAATTCTAACATCGTTGTTAGTATACCATTTTTGTTGCAGAATTCTTGCACATTAAAAATAATTAGCATACCCAGATGCTAACTACATATAGTTTTTTTTTTTTTTTTTTAGACAGGGTCTCACTTTTTAGTTGAGGCTAGCCCTGAGCTCACTGTGTAGCCAAGGCAAGCCTCCAACTCAGCAATCCTCCTGTCTCTGCCTCCAGAGCGCTGGGATGACAGGCGTGAGCCACCACGCCCGGCACTGTGGTATGTGGTATTGATTGTTGGTGGGCGTGTGTCTCCATGCCCAGCATTGTATGTGGTTACCAGGGATAGAACTCAGGACCTTGCGCTTGCGAGGCAGGCGCCAGAACAACTGAGCTAAATCTCCAACCACTACATATAATTTTTAAGAAAACTAATATCATAATTAATTGTGCCTTCTGTAGAGAATAAAATCACAGAATCTTTAGCAAGAGGAATAACTAAAGAATTGGTCTTTGAATTACCCTCTCTTTTCCTTCTTCCCTCCTTTTTTCTTTCCTCTTTCTTTTCTTACATTCTTTTCTTTTTCTCTTCCTTTTTCTGTTTTCTTTCTTTTTTTGAGATCCTATAAGATATGACTGGCTTTAGTAATGTGTTTCAAAGCTGATTTACCTGATATCTCAAACTTTTTTAGAAAAAGCTTTTAAAAAGAGAATAATATCAAATTATTATTATCCTGAACAGAAAAATCCTATTTTAACAATAGTTTCTGAAAGTTAATTTCAATTAACATGCTGTTAGAAAAATCTATAGGAAGTCATCTATGAGATACTGTATTTTTTTAATTTATAACATTATTAAGAAGAAAAATTAAGCTTTAACATATCAAGATCAGTAATGATGTTAAATTTTAGTAGATGTTCTAATACTTCCAATGTTATTCTAGATAGAACCTGGCCATACTTTCTTTTATATTGATTTTTCAATGGCTTCCTCCAAATCTTTGGTCCACAGGTCAGGATGGAAAGAATTTGCAAGAATTATAGAAAACAGCAGCTACAAATCTGTTCTTAAATTCTTAACACTGGGAAATATCCAGACTGATCCTCATGAGTATGAAAATTCATAATTCAGGACAAGGAGGTGAGGCTGGCTATTGGGGGCTTTATTGGCAAGTTCATCACTTTTTGGAGACTTAGACAGGTTGCAGAAAGAATCAAAACATGTCAGTTTATCTTTCGATAGAATTTTATTACAGATACCAAACTGTGTTAATTATGTGTCATAAACACTGTATTGTAGAGTAGCCAGATATTATGTTAAATATAAATTTTCACATTTCTGTTTATCGCCGTTAGTTGATGTAGTTTAACAAGTTGCCTCAGTGATGTCCACACTAGTACTATTCTGAGATTTTAGAAAGTTTAAAAAATCAGAGTCTCCTTCCCTTCAGTTAAAAACTGAACGGGACAGGTTGGGGGGTGGGTGGATATAGTATAAAGCTGGGAAGAGCAAAGGAGGCTTTGCTGCGTTGTGACAATGGCCTGTTTCGGCTTCTGGATCTCCCTGTCTGAATTTACTTGTTCACGACAGGTGATGCTGAGCTGTTAGGACCTCTCCTGGACCACTCAGGAGTCCAGCCGACTGGTTCTGCCCTTGCTCAGCGGAAGAGGCCACGCTACGCATAGCCTGTCTGTCCTCCCAGGTTCTGGCCTCCCAGTTCTCTCCATAAGAGACGTCAGGGGAGACACAGAGCCGGCCATGTCTAGAGGGACACTTTTCATGACAGCCAGAGGCATGGGGAAGAAATTACCTAAGGGGCAGCTCCTAGCATTTTTTTTTTTTATGCGGCTCCATTTCATCAGAGAATTGTTCCTACTAAAAGAATTTCACTTACAAGTAATAAATGCAATCTCCAATTTTAATTAAGGCACATAAAACTATCAGAGAAGATGAGACAAAAAATAACTTATTCTCCTACAAGTGAGTTAATATTATTTCAAACAAAAGCAAAGAAATTTGGCATATTAGTTTGCTTCTGGTAAAATATTTTTGGAGCATTTCATCTAAGTCCAAGACACTAATGCGACTTTGGGGGCCCTCCAGGGAGCGGGGAGAAGTGCTCCTCCCTCCGTGGTTCCTCCCCTGAGACAGGAAATCACTTTTTGGAAGTGATTTGCTTTTTGCTCCGTCAGTTAATGACATTAAAAGTTAATGTTGAACAGCAGACCTCCCCATTCCTCGGCTTCCGCAACGACGCTACAGAGCTGGTGAATGCGTGTCGGCCCCTCCCCCAGAGCTGAACTCGTGTTTCGGGAGGAGCCTGGAAAAAAGAGGAACAAAACAGCGTACAGAGACAGAGGCAGGCAGGGCTGCCGCGGGGGAGGGGAACCGGGGCATGCAGGCAGAGGACAGAGAGCAGCGGGTAAATACAGTGCGGTGTGAGCGCTAGAGGTAATACTCTGGCTGTGCAGTTGGGATTTTTGCTAAATAGGTACATTTTAGGGACTCTTGCTACCAGATGTGAGGGACTGTGTGAGATGATGGATATGTTAACGAAGTTCGCTCTAGTAACCACTTTACTGCACGCATTCCACAACATGCGAGATGCATTCCATACTCATACCGTACAACCGGCAATATACAAAACTATACTGATGATCACTCATTAATAGCCTGCATATATATGCAAAATACTACCCTGAGCTCATTAGATCCGCTCCAATTTGTCTCCTCCGACTGAGGTTCGGACACCTGAAAGTGCTCACAGACACATGGTGTGGAAGCAACACAGTCAGCATTTTACAGTCAGCGCTTGTCCTACTCCGCACACGGTGCTCATGATCCTTCTGAAAGGAGAGGGCTGGCTTCATTCGGTGTCAACTTTCATGCTTTTTGCACACGTAACGAAGTGAAGGTAAAGTAGTCTCACGTCTTCTGCTGTCAAGGATTAAGAATTTCAATTTACTCCAAGAAAAGTACTTTCATTTCCCTGTGTCTACTGTTCTTGTTTCAGTAAGTTGTTTTGGTTTGGTTTTGTGGTACCAGAGGCCAAACTCAGGTCCTTGTGCTTGCCAGGCAGGCGCACAGTGCCACTGAGCTACGTCCCAGGCCTTGTTAATACTTTTAAGACTTCTTTTACTAATAATTTTTGTAATTTAGAAATTTTTTTTGTCAAATTGTGCTGGTGCTTTGCAATACTACTTGATGCCTATTTACAATTGTGACATGACTTTTTAGGGAGATTTTTGTTCGTTTTCCATGGTGTCTTTTTTGTTCAATTTTTATTTTTTAATAAGGATCACATTCCTTGGGAGGTAGTTCTTTATTCCACCCCTTCCCCTCTCTACCCTCTCCACTTTCTCCATCTCTTGGTCTCCTTCTCATTTGCGAAAGATTTGTCACTGTACTTCCGATTATCTAACTTTTTCTTTTTTTGACCTTCATTTGAATTTTGGGTTTCTCCTATCAAAAAACCCATATGACCGTTAAGCTTATGCAGTAGTCCTGATGGCAGAATTGTTGAACCTAATGTTCTGTGTCCCAGGAAATTGTCAAGCAGGAAAGAAAATGTACAGGTATGTTCAGAGGAAAAGTAATTTCGGGTTGGCACTTATCAGTAAACCCAAACCCAAGCAGAAGGTCATGAACAATTATTTGGGTAAGTGCTTTAAAAATCTACATGATTATTGTAGATAATCATGGTGAAGCCATAAATGTCATGTATTCACCACAGTGAATCCCACAATATGTACAATGAACAGAAATGAGTATCACGTAGCTTTTTAAACTTCTCATCATGACCCCTGGACCTTGCCTGCGTGCCACCCACCTTTCTGCCCTCGGCTTCCATGAGACAGTCGCCCGCGGCGCTCTGCGGCTCCCGCCCTCACTCCCCCTGTGCTGCTTCTGCAGCGGTCCGCACGTGGCCTCCTCTCTTCAGCCTCGAACACTCTCCTGGACTCGCCTCCCGTCCCCTTCCCCACCCTCTGGTCTCCACACTGCTCACCGTCCTCTCACGGTTACCTCTGCCGAGGGCTGTCTGTACTTTTGCCTCTGTTTTCCACTCTCATTCATACTATCCTCCACCTAAGCCAAATATTTCATATGTACATACAACGTATTGCATGGTAAGACAATATACACAAAGTATTGTACCTCTGTTTCCTTAATGATATCTTGGAACCTGTATGAAAGGGCAGATTTTGCTACTCAATGCATTCTTCATATAATTATAGTTTATCTAGTTGGCTTCCTATTAAGTGCTATTTAGGGTTGTTTTCAGTCCTAAATTATTACAAAAATTAAGGTGAAGTGTACTGAGGCCCACATAGCATTTGTGCATGTGTGCTTATTCAGAGAGAAATAGAGCAATTTCTATTGAGATAAATGACAGTTTTATAGATCTGTGCATTCTTTTTTTTTTTTTTTTTTTTTGAGACAGGGTCTCGCTTTGTAGTTCAGGCTGGACCTGACCTCACTATGTAGCCCAGGCAAGCCTCGAACTCAGCAATCCTCCTGCCTCTGCCTCCCGAGTGCTGGGATGACAGGCGTGAGCCACCATGCCTGGCACTGTGGTATGTGGTATTGATTACTGGTGGGCGTGAGTCTCCATGCCCAGCATTGTGTGTGGTTTCCGGGGATCGAACTCAGGACCTTGCACTTGCGAGGCAGGCACCGGAACCACTGAGCTAATCCTCTGGCCCGATCTGTGTATTCTTAACATTGACAGGTAGGGACATATCCCTTGCAGTGGACCTATCTCAAAGCCCGTTCTCCCCAGCCATTAGGAGAGAGCTGTTTCTCATACTTCCTTCCTCAGATGCTCACTCAGGGCCTGGCCTTCCTGTCCCCCTGGCCCCTCCTCCTCTCTCCCTAACTACAGATGCTTCTCAGTCTCTCCAGAACCTCACATTCTACCCCCTGTTTAGATTTTAAACTCCACAGTGCTCACTGACTCCTGCTTTCCCTTCTCCCCCTTTACCTTCATTCCCTGCCCAAAATGTCCACTGAGGAACGATGTCCAGCCAGTTCTGCTTTCCAAACAGCTGTCAGATCCTTGCTTCTCTGCACCATCTCTGCTCCTGCCCTTCACCTACCCACCACCCACCCTCATGACCTGGCTTTTGTGAACTGCCCTTACTTCTCTCCCTCTAGCCAGTCTCAAAATTCTAATTAGAGTGAAGAAAAAAAACAAAAAGACGTGAATGTAGTCATTTCACATCCTGGCATAAAGTCCTTCAGTAACTTCCCAATTTCCTTAGGGTGAGGTCCTTCTTCCACTCTCCCATTACTTCACTAGGAGAGCTTGCCAAATTGGACTCGATGCCGTCTTTTTCATAGCTTAATGCACATGCTGTTTCTCCTGCCTGGACCACACTCTTCTCCTTCATAAAATCGAAGCTGAAATTCAGCTCTTTAGAGAGACATTCTCTGTCTTCTATAAAATATTAGATCCCTCTGAACTTTCTTTATCATGATGATTTAACAGCTGATTATAAATACTTGTTTAAGGTCTGTCTTCCATTTTGGAGTATGTTTTATGGCCCTGAGGATTATTTTTGTCTTGCTCACTGAATCTTGGTGCTTACTTAAGACAGTGCCTCACGCATAGTAGATACCTAATAAAGGTTTATTAAAATATATGAAGGAAATTATAATTAATTGCATATGTTGCTAGATATAAGGTAGTGAGGCAAAGCAGACACATTAAGCTATCTTTTCAGAAATACAGAGTCATGCTGATGTATTGAATTTTAAAATATCTCCATGGTTTACAGCCTAAGTTTCTAAGGCCTGGCAGCCCAGGAACGTAGGATAACAGGTTCATTGTGGGAAAAGCTTACCCTGGATTTCCATAACACTCTCTGCAAGGAAGCATTCATATTCAGCTAGACGCTTTGGTGTGTGGTGTTGAAGACTGGGCCCAGAGGTGCTCTGCATCCCAGCATTTTGGGCCTCTATTTTGAGCCAGGGTCTCCCAAAGTTGCCAGGCTAGCCTTGAACTTGCTGTCCTGCCTCAGCCTCCTGAAGAGTTGAGTTTACAGCTATGTATGTGCCACTGTCCCTGGGTCACAGGTATAAATTTTGGACAAGTGAAATTTATGTAAAATGTGGTGAACTTTATTCAGAAGAGTATTTCTATGTGATTTTTGATATTTATAATTGCCACTCCTTAATTTTAATAAACTCCAAAGAAAGACTCAAGAATCCCTAATATGACCAACTCTGAGTGAGTTAATGTTTTTTTCTTTTCTATAGTGCCTGCCAAGTGGGAGGAAAACATTTGGATTACTGGGCATTTATTGGTTAAACAACATTTCATTTTTACACAGACAATGACGTTAATTAAGCCTGCCAACATCTGGGCTGTAGGTAAGCGTTCTGTTAATTCTGCAGAGGAGGAAATGAGATCACAGGGGCCTGGCACTAGGCCAAGGTCACCGAACAAGTCAGTGTCAGGACTGCGCGTACTACTGAGGAATTTTTGGCTGTGAGTCTTCTGTTCAACTAAAATGCACTCATCTGGGAAAAGCACACAGGACTATATTTCTGTCTCTGTTTCCTATCAGTTTCATGTCCTAGTACTCTGAGATTTTGTGGGACCCTCCTTCAGTCTCTCTCTGGGTCCCGGGGCAGGACTCCCGGGATGTCTCAGGGTGGGGTCTCTGGCGGAGCGCTCTGTGAGGTTTGACACTGTGGCATCTGAGGAGATCCGTGCGGGGGCCTCTGCGGAGGACTTCGTAGGTCCTCTCTGTGGCTGGCCTTCTACCCCTTCTGGGACATGAGGCTTGTGGCAGCAGAAGGGAAAAATACTTGCACCTGCTGCGCCGTCAGCGTTGCTCTCTGAGGAACTTTTCCCCTCTTCTCCTCTCTTGGAGTCCACATTCAATCTCCCCAGCCTGAATACGCCTTTTGGGACCTGGTGGTGTCAGGCCTGGGTCCTCATTCTCCTCGGCTTACTGGCCCAGCCTGGGAGCTGACAGGGACCTCGGGTGAGATAGAAACTTTGTCAGGTCAGATCTAGGGACCCAAGCCATATCAGGGGCCTGGCCCACACCCGTGTGATCTGCCTCTGTGGTACTTCCTGTGGGGAGACCGCACCAGGACATGAACTGAGGCCCGAGATCACCGGCATCATCAGTGAATTAACACAGGGATGAGTGGATGGGCGATTAGGAGGTGTGGCCCAGTGGGAGAAGTCCGGAGTCACTAGAGGAAAAATTCGGAAGGGTGTCTTTTATCAGGCCCTTCACTCTCTCCAATTGCCAGCGGCCATGAGGGGGAAATTCTCTACTAAGCCCTCCTGCTGTGATGTTTATAGCTGGGATCCAGCTGATCATGCACTGATGATCATGAATCATGTGACTCCGGACTCTTTTTTGGTTTTTTTCCTTTTCCGTAGTTTTTCTATGGCAGTTGACCTTAGAAACCAGCAGGAGAGCAGCATATTCCTCTTTCCCTCTTGTGGGACCCTCTGGATTCTCATATGGATGACTCTGGGGAGAGGAAACTTGGACTGGAGGTGGGGTGATAGTAGATAGTATCTGGGGGGCTCTGTGCCCCTCAACTTCTAAGCTCCGGAATTTTGAGCATGTCGGTCTGCGTATGTTTACAACTACTGTCTGAGTGCCTCTTCCCCTGAGGGTGTATGAGGCAAGTCAGAACAGAAGCCAGGAACTTGCTTCGCGATCCAGGCCAAACCTTTGGTCATTTTAAGTCTGGGAAAAGGATTGGAGCCATGTGCAGTGGCCAGCAGGCTGCCAGTCGCATCTAGACTTCTCCGGCCCTGGCCTTTCTAGCACTTGCCAACTGGTCCTTTCTGGGATTCAAGAGGTGATGGCGTGCAGACTTACGAGATCCGCTGTTAAAGAGAGCAGTCTTCCCGCGTGTGGGCTTGGAATGCTCTCGGATCCGTAGTAGATCTGATGGGGTTTCTCCAGGCCCCTCTGAGGGGTGGCAGTGTGGGCATCTGAGGAGATCTGTGCAGGGGCCCTGGCGGAGGACTTTTCAGGTCCTCTCTGTCATACCTGAGAGGAGGGTAGGAGAGCCCTGGGAGGCGGCACGGGAAGCAGCTCAGCCTCCCTCCCTCCGGGCTGGGGATGGCCCTGCCTGCGCTGTTTATGACACCCACACGCCACCTGCCTCCTTCCTTGCTAATTTTGCAGCGATTCTCTTACTTCTCACCTTGGGCCTACCCCGCCCCCTCTCGGGAAGGCTCCTCCGCACACCGCCAAGCCGCGCACAGAAAAGGCAGGGGGCCTCGGGCAGGGCTGATGCGGCCGCTAGCAGCCCTCTTGCACGCTGACCTGCAACTTCCCTCCTGGCTGCAGCTCGAGGGAGCAGGAAGGCCTAGGCAAGGTGGTGACACTGACAGGTCATCCAGGCTAATATAAAAGGGGCTGGGGGGCTTTTCTCATGTACCTTCATCGGACAGAGCAAGGGTCACAGAACACATGTCACTTTCACCCACCACGAAGCCTGAGGTGGGCAAGTTCTACACCTGTGAACCCAGGGCCACCGCACCACCACCCGCTGTTCCACCCGGGGCTCGCACTGTCACCTGGGAAGCTACTGGGCTTTTCGTTGTCAGTTTAACTTAAAAGAGAAGCTCCTGAGAGGTCTCCATGTACGACTGTGGGGCCTGCGAGTGTTGCGCTCTTCTGATCTCGGTTGAGATCTTTGAATGTGTGTTTTAAGGAATAGGCAAGGTTTTGGATCCAGGAAGGGAAGCTCCTGAGAGGTCTCCATATGGGTTTTGGGGTCACTGGAATAAACTAGGTTTCTGGATTGTATGTCCATATCCATTGCATTGGATATGGACGAGGTGTGACTGGCCCAAAGTGGTGAGCGCTTGAGGGGCAGGAAGAACAGTGAGGATGTGGGTGTGTCCTCAAGGCCGCAGTCACCCCCCTGCAGGCCGACCCTGGGAGAAGCTCCCCTGAAGGAGAATAGAGGCCGACCTTTCCTATGGCCAGCAGGACAGAGACAGAAGCCACCACATCTAGTAAGAAAGAGATTTATTAAAAAGGAATAGATGTCTCAATGGGCGAGGCAGTTAGCTCACAAGATGTAGTCAGAGGAGACACAGTTTCATTCCTTCAGTTTTCTGTAGGGTACTTTTTCCCACATGCGAAGGAGTGAGAAACTTAGCTGGTTGGCAGAGGGACCATTTCTTGCAATGTGATGGCAAAGGTGGAAGCGATGGCAGTGATGGCAGCACAAGTCACCCACCCCCTCAGGCCTACACTGACAGTGACCGGGGGCAGGAGCTGGTTCTTCGGGCAGCAAGCCCTGGCTGTGGTCCCTGTTGCCGACAGGATGACTATGGTCCCCGGGGGTGGTGGCCTGGTGGTCACAGGCCAGCTCTTCCATCCCTCTCATTTGGTCTGAGCCAGAGATGCTTTCCTGATGGCAGAGACACTTGCCCTTGGACGTGTCCCAGGGTGACTGGCAGATCGCGTTCATGGCAACGCCATCGTCGCAGGCTCTGTCCTGCACTTGTCCGGTCCCCACCCACGCTGCTGTCTGTGCACACCTGGCTTGTCCTTGTTCCTTCTTCCAGGTCAGTAGCTGATGAAAGCCCACCTTTTTGCAGTGTCCTCCTGCCGTCTTTTTTCTTGGACTTAAAAATTGCAGAAAGGCCGTCATCCTCTTCCAGTTGCTGGCTGGAGGATCCTGTTTCTCTGGCAGCTTCCTCCCTGCAGGGTGTGTTTCGCTGACCTGAGCAGGAGGGCTTGGCTCAGAGGCGTGGGACAGCTTCTCCTCCTCGTCTCTCTCCTCTTGCTCCTCTGCCGTGGGCTTCCTGCAGTGCTTTTCCTTCTTAGTTCGACCAAACTTCTTCAACAGGGGCACTCGGCTCCCTACTTGGGCCTCCCGTGTCTCCTTGCCGTGGCACGCCTCTCCTGAGGGTACAGCTCTGCTGTGCTTCTGTGTCTCGTGCCTGGCCCTTTGTGGGCCCAGCCGGTCTCTCCTGATCCTTAGGACAGTTATGCCCTGCTGGATTCTGTCCAGGAGCCCATTGGTGAGGGGAGGAAGAAGAGGAGGAGGAGGAGGAAGACGGCGACGACGACCACGGCGACGACGATGGAGGAGGAGGAGGGCACCCCCCCACTGTGCAGCGGGCAGGGCCTTCGAGAGCCTGCGGGCGTGACAGACAGGGCTCGCTGCTGGCCCTGTGGATGTTCTTACGGGCAGCTGGCAAGGGCGGGAGATGACACTGCAGGGCGTCACGTGACGGTGTGACCGCTCCTGTCCGGCAGCTTTCTGAGGTGGTTCCTCAAGGATAGCTCCAGCTTTGTCAGTGTCCTTGGCCCCAGGGCCCTGGGAAGCCAAGGAGGTAAAAGCAGGCGGTGGAGAGGCCGAGGCCAGGGCCTCACCCGTGTGGACTTCTGTGGGCTGTGGGGCCTGTAGTTGCAGCCCCCCTCTGTATCTCCGTGGAGATCTTCTAATGCGAGTCTTCAGGAAAGGTTTTGGGTCCAGGAATCTCTCCATATACGTGAGGTCTACACCCTCATGCAGTTGCCCCGACTTCTTACCCGGATGTTTTTGCGGGCATTTCCCCAGAAGTTTCTTATCTAGAGCCCTAGAAAAATTACTTCCTGAGTCACCCTTTTCGGGTCCCTTGAAGTCATTTTCTGAATACTTGCCGTCATCTTCCTGAACTGTCTGGAAGGTGATTTCTAAACTCCACAGTTTATCTTTTGGCTCTTGCTGTAGAGCATTTATTGTATCTTTCAGGTGTGAGGTCCTGGAGCTTTTCTTTAAAAGGTTGTCAGAGCACCAGGTCTTTGGCTCTTGTGCAGCATTGCTGCCCTCACAAGCATGTGCTGAGGGCTGTGAGGGAGCCTGCCTCTCCTGCACCTGGTTCTCAGAACACTCAGGGAAGGTGGCAGCTGATGTGAGAGTCTGGGAAGCCTGGCTGCCCAGAGAAATACTGAAAATGGGCTGGCTAAAATGCTCTTTCTGTGCCTTTTTGCGCACAAAGGGTAAAACCACCCTCTGTTTGAGTGGCTTCTGGCAGGGCCATTCCAGGTACTTAGTTTCCATTGGGATGAAGGACTGTACCTTCATCTCCAGTGTTGGAACAGTTATTTTACAAGACCTAATCTGAGATAGGGAAAAAGGTGGTAGGTTCGGGAGGGAGCATGGGATTTGGGCCTGAGTCTGGCCCTGAGGCAGAGAAGGGGGCATATTTTGGGTCAAAAATTGGAATTGGTTCACACAGAGGAATAAGATTTGGGTCTGAGAAAGATCTGGATGCTCTTCAGCCTGAAAGTGTAGTAGCAGTTTTATATGAACCTCATGATATTTAATAAATTGAGGTCGTGAAGAGGAAGATGTCTCAGAGACCCAGGCACTAGCCGGGGACTCCATAAACAGACAAAGCTGATTCCAGCCAGTCTGGCTGCATGGCTGGTCTAAACGGGCCCTTGAGACTGTGCCATGGGAGAGCAGCTGAGGGTTGAGCAGCCACTCTAGTCGCCCTTTTGTCTTCAAGGCCCAAGCCATGGTACCTTGATTGTCATTGGTGACATGAACACAACTCCCAGGAAATCCAAGGGGTCGCCTGGTCTCACTAGTTATTTCCAGATTTGTAGTGATCCATGTCAGCAGGAGGCTATTGGCATTAGACTTGATGAAACAGAGGCTTCCAGCCTCTTTCTGCCAGCAGGTAAGGTCTTTCCAGACCAAAGCATTTGGTGCAATGTAGGATAGCCCTTCCTGGATTTTGTCATGTGCCCAGGTAACGGAAAAGGTTTTACTAGTGGCACATGACCAGGAAAAGAATGAGATTAAACGCTGATTCTGGTTGGGGCCAGAGATGGCCCTTGGACATGATAAACAGGAGTTACTGAGGCTGGAAAACTGAGGGACAGCACCCAGTAGGAATCTCATCAATTCACGATGGTCTTTGTGAACTCCTACTGCTAGAGCAGAGGCCAGAGGCAGATGGTGCTGGGTCCTAGGAACTCGGGAAGCCAACTGGGACACAGTGATGGGAGATGGATCTTCCATGTGGTGTCTTTGTGGCTGCTGGGCTCTAGCAGGCCTTGGTTTAAGCACCTCACCTAAGATGGCTCCACTGGTGAGTTGCTGAGGTCTTCTCTTGCTGCCGAACTCCTGTAGATGGCTGCAAGAAACAGGAGGCACAAACTTTAAGCAGGAGCAGATAGGGCCAGGAGGCTGGGCAGGGTGTCTGGGGGTGAGGGGAACCACACACCAGAGCCCTTCTACCATTTCCCCAGTTCCAGACAGCTCTCGTTACCTCCTCCAAGAGCTTTAATCACAAGCCACCCTAAGCGGGAGTCTTCCCCTTCCCCATGAGCCTGTCCCTCAGCTGATATCATAGGTGCTGGCAGGAAGAAGACCCAGAAATGGACAACCTCTCACCTTCGTAGATATACGCCTGGTTTATGAGTCTCTACGACTTCCTTTAGTCCATTCAAGCCAGAAGTGGAAACGAGGTTTTGGTAGAGAAGAGAAAGTCCTGAGCAAGATGTTCCTAAGAGGACATCAGGTAAGGTTAGAGCTGGAGACCAGTCATCGGTGTTCAGGGCTATAGGGAGGGGCTTCCACATCCCCCAACCCCATGTCCCTAGAGCCACCTTTGGGGAGAAGAGAGGAGAAGGCATCTCGGAGAAGTCTGCTGTCCTCAAGGGAAGCAGCTGTCCACAGATGGAACTGCAGGTCGCCTCCAAATCCAGGCAGTAGTGCCCCATCGCCACTTTCCCTGTCCCTGTCCCCGCCCCCGGCCCGTCACAGCCTCATCACAATCATACAGGCAGAGAAATATCCTGTGTTCCGATTTCTGGTTGGGGCCAGAGACAGCCCTGGTCAGACACGATGAAGAGGAGTGCCTCCCTGTTGCCCCCCCACCCCACCCCAGAGATGTAGCTTTGTTCACTCAGTGACAGGTAAGCTCGAGCCATCCGTGGGGTGCGCGGACCAAGCCTTACCTTTCGGAACACAGCTCTTCCTGCTCTTGACCTGTCTCTTCTTTTGGTGGCACTGAGAGACACGGAAGAAAGAGAAGGTTGGGGCCCAACCCCCCTGCCTCTTTCCCCGACTCTGCAGACCACGTTCTAGGACTCTCTACCTTTGGCTAACATCTCCTTTCCCAAGGGGCTACGCATTTCTGATTTCCTCCTTTGCAAACCACAACAGACTTTCTCTGTGAGGGGCACCACGCAAGTCTTCAGTCACAGGGCTGGCGCACGGGGAGTGCAGGCTGAGACCTGCCTGTGCTTGTCAGCCGGGGTGGGGGAGGAGTCTGGCCTTTGGTGCCCCCCCCCCGAGCTCAGCCTGCTGCTGAGAACAGGCCAGCACCCAGAGGAAGTGGGGCCCCTCAGCGTGTGCCGGGACCCTGGCACCCTGGGCCTGGCCTTCGCCGAGACCCCCAGCTCTCTTGCGACTCCAGCCTCAGTCCCAAGTGAGCGTCTGACTTCACCCCGGCAGCGTCTCTACACACCCCAGTGTAGCCTGAGAGTCTCAGGCAGGTGTCCCGGCAGCACCCAGCCTCCCCCTGGCCTGTGATGGGCCCCCAGAGAATGGCGCTCTGCTCCTCCCCGAGGTGTCCCCCTCGTAAGTCTCTCTGCTCGATTTAGGAAAGTGGAAAGAAGAGAGAAAGCTAGAGAATCCTTGGCTGTCGGTGTGGCCAAGTGCTCCTTACCTCTCTGGTGTTCTGGTTCCCAGAGACCAAGGTAGACTGACAAATCCGGAGGTGAGGAATTAATAAAAGGAAGTGCACTAATCCATACCCACAGGCAAGACTAACGTCTGTTGCCCAGGTGGAGGAATTTGGGCTCTTCCATGTGTTACGGAAACTTTTCCAAAGCGAGCAGAACTTCATCGTCTGAATCGTAGGGTTACCCGCAGGCAACTGAACTCGGAGAGGTCCCTGGGAGACCAGGGGAGTGGCCTGGGGTCACGTCATAGAACTCTGATCTCACAATGTGCTCCTGAGTGGGGGGAGGGAGAGCAGGGGCCGAGGCCCCGCCCCTGCCCCACCCACCCTCCGCCCAGCAAATCCGGCACCTGCCTGGGCCTCCCAGTCCCTCCTTACAACTCCACCTGCTCCACCAGGGGGATGTCTGCCCCGGTGAGAGGCACGGCTGCTTCCTTATCTGCCCGAGCCCTGTCAGTTTCCTAGTTATGGAAAACATGGAGTTGTCTTAGGAATTTTTATATTCCACAGAACGTATGACACTCAGGAACTACCATTTCTGCAAATTCAACAATCCCTCTTGCGTAAACCCAGATAGAAATGAAACTTGTTTTATACTTACTTGACACTTTGCGTTTTGAATGTAATTTTTATATAATTTTAAGATTATTTTTGCAGTCTTCATGTAGAGGGTCTTAACTCCCAGAAAAAAAAACTAAATTAATACATTATTACACACGCAGAAGACTAAATAAATATAAAAATAGCAACACTTCAAATGACAGGCTTCAATGGTTTCAGTATTTTTTCCCCCCTGAAATCAGTGAAAGTTACAATGCAGAAGAAATTTGGGGAGATTTATACATGTGTGTGCACCCATATTTAAGCACTCTTCCAAATCTAAGAATGAACATTGCTTCCCATTCTCTGTTAGTACAAGGTATGACTGCTGACAGCACATTATCTTCAGTGTGTTAGTTTGGGCCTCTCTTGACCGTTTTTCTGGAAATGGAATCACAGGGTGAAATTGTTTTCTCATGAGCTTTGTGGACTATGCCACTGCCTGCCTTCTTCCCACTGCTTCTGAATTCCAGTGATCCTTCCTCTCCTTGCAGCCCCCTGGTCCAGGAAGAAGCACTTTCCTCTGCTGCTTTCAAGAGTTTCTCTCTGATTTTCTACAGTCTGACTTTGTGATGGAGCAAAGAACGGAGACATCTCTTTTTATTTTCAGAGAGGAAATTTGTAGACTATTATTTTACTTCAGATGTGCAAGTTCTACATTATTTCTATGTGTGTTTTTGTTTCTCCTTTTCTCTCTTTTCTGTATCTTTGCTTCCAAGTGTGTTGGTTTCTTGGTGGAAAGGGGTGTCTGGGTGTCACAGCACCACTTGCTTATTGCATTACATTTTTTTTTTCATTTTGCAGAGAGCCGGCCCTATCTGTTTCCATTCTATAGATGTACTTGTCTGTCCTTCCTTTAACATGTCCCTTTCTCAATTATAATTGCTTTGTAGAGACTCTGAAGGTGGCATATGGTTAGTCCTTTTACTTGGCTTTGCTCCAGTATTGTTTTGACTGTTTTGGATCTTTGTTTTACAACAGATTTTTGATGTCTACTAATGGCTTTGCTTTTGTTGGGATTTCATTGAATCTAGATAGCAAGTTGAGAGAACTTACACTTAATTTAAATGTAAATCAACACACCATCCTCCTCCTTTTCAATAGTCCTTTCCTGATTCTTTCAAGTTCATCATGGAAAATAAGAAGTTGTCCAGGGTGGTCATGGAAAGGACCCAGGTAGAAGAAGGCAGGCAGAGGACCGAGAGCCAGGATTCATGGCTGGGCAGCCGGCAACCCTTTGGCTCCACTTCTGTGTCTAGTGAGCCTGGGGTCCCTTCCTGCTTTCATGTCTTCATCACTTAAGGGGATACCATGACAGAGTTCACCTTGTGGGCTGTGATGAGAAAGAAATGAGTCCGCCTCCATAAAACTTATAGAAAGCTGTCTGGCACGGTATTAATCCTATTACTCATTATGGAGTGTAGCTGTTGTAAGACAGAATTATCAGTTATTAATATTAGTTGGGGTACAATTGCTATAGTTTGTATTTCTACCATGTCTCAGGTAAAGTGAATGTTACGTGTGATAGAGAACACATGAAGTGGTAAAGGGGAGAATACTGTTAGAACAGGAGAGGGAGCATGCCGCTTGGCAGGAGGCCAGGTTCCCATTTGTAGCTTATTTCTGTAACATTTCCATAAACTTCCCTGGAGTACGAGGACAAACTGTGTAAAATGATCCTGCTGGCTCTGAGTGAGCCCACAGCACAAGGGAATTCTCACAGGAAAATTGGAGAGGCCGCCTAAGAATGAGTGGCTACTTTTCTCTCACAGAATGAGGGCACAAACATGTGGGCCTATCATTTATAGCATATTTTAAAATTGCTCTCACATATTAGGCAAATTTGCTAAATATTTGCCAGGGTGGGGAGGGAGCCCAGCTGTGCTTCACGTTGTATTGAAAAAGTCTGGTGTTGCAGAATCCCTTTCTTCTGTCACTTGATGGGGGACAGAACTACAGGAAGATGCATGTTGATAAATAAGAGCATATTTATGGGGCGTGCACTTTAAATGTAGTTTAATGCCTGAAGCAGACTTTAATGTAGAGAAAGCATATATTTTTGACTTAGTGGTCATTTATGCTCTTAACAGTTACAAATATAAGTACAGATTTGTCATGCACCACCCCCACCCCCCTGCCCTGTACTGGGCGGTTATCCTCTTGAATTTTACCTTTCCAATTTGTCTTAGTTACTATCTTCTTACTGAGACAAAAAAACCTGACATGCACAAGTTAAAAAAGGAAAAGTTTTTTTTTAGCTCTCAGTTTGTAGAGGCGCCAAGGCCGGGTGGCATGTGGCAGAGGGGCATCACAGAGCAGCCCATGGCAGGGCAGGCAGGAAGCAGCAAGCAGCACTCATTCTTTTGCCTTTGCGCCCATCCCTGCTAGTAGCTTTATTGGAATGTGCCACCCTCACCCAGGATGGAAATTCTGTTATCCACACCAAGAACTGTGCTAAGGCAATGTAGTAATCACAGGTCCTAATTCCAACCACACATGGAAAGACCCAGCTGTGAGCTCACGAGGATTTGGAGGAGCAGCTAGATACAAGTCATAAAGCACATAAAAGGTGAGATGTTGGGAACAATCTTGTTTGGGAGAAATAATTGGAAGGTCAAAACTGACCAGGCCTTGCTGCACACAGATTTTGGACTTAACTATGTTGTGAAAAATTCTGTTTGGGGAAAATAATTGGAAGGTCAAAATTGAGCAGGCCTTCCTGCCTACAGAGGCCTTCACCTCCAGTAACAACAAAGACTCTGGTGGTCCCACATGCTGTGATGCTTCAGGTGGAACTGCTCCATTGCCGGTGTCTGCCCTGCCCTCTGAATCTTTGTTACATTTTGTTACTGGAGAGGTGCTGAATAAAGTCGTGGCAGGCTGGGGCCTGGGGTCTTTTGCTACCCAGATTAGCATGGATCAGGCCCAAACTCAGCTTCTCTATGCCTCATTTATACCTAGTTATTATTTCGCTGTGTGCCGTGGACTCATAGGAGACTAGAACCTAATGCAAAGGTTCTAGTTATGTTCCCTTCCCCTGTTTCTTACATTTGGCGACTGATGTGGATTTAAATCAGCTCTACTGGTGAATTTGCCTGTGAGACAAGGTCGAAGTAAAATGGACAGCACATAGATCTCCCAGGATGTATCCAGACGTGGACAAGGGACACCAGTGGTGAGTGTGTCTAGCTGGGAGTAATCTTCTATCTTTGCACAGTTGAAAATATGGGTCAGTCTCTGTCATCAGCTCAGTGTAACTTTGTCAAATTGCCTAAGTCACTGTTAAAGCAAGCGGCATAACTAGTACCAAAGAAAGATGCGAGCAAATTGCCTCAAGACATAGAAATACATGTTCCATCTTTTCCCAAGGAGGAGACAAGTAACTTAGTAACATGGGAACGTGTGGGAACCATTCTTCCTGAAGCCAGAAAAAGAGGGGGTTGTCTTTCCACTCAAACGTTAACCACTTGGGCCTTAAGTCTACTCTGTGCTCAAACTCTCTCAGTCAGTTCGGGAGACCATGGCTACCCCTCCCTCCACTTGCCGTTCTGGCCATGCTTTCCAGTGTTCAGCTTCTTCATTTGCTTTCATCTTATTGCACCTTCAGCCCCATCTGAGGAGAACCCTAAATCACTAGCCCCACAGCCTCCTCAGGTGCCATGCAAAGGTCTTGCTGCCCGCCTCCTACAGCCCTCTCCTAGGGCCATTTCCTACCGCTGAATCCTAAAAGCCCGTTACAGTGGACACGGTGGTTGAATGCCCTTTGTGCTTTCCTATTTCACTTCTGCCTGTCCAACCAGGGTGGACATGTGCATTCACAGCTCCTTTGCTTTTAACATTCTAAAAGAGCCCAGGCAAAGCGTGCTGTCTAATGGTGTCCAAAGTCCCTGTACAGTGAGTTTGTTAGATGGTGTACTTCAGACTTATTCTCTGATTCTGCATGATGTTTTTCATCTTGCAAAAATGTGCCTGCCCCTTGCCCAATATCTCTGTTTTGAGGTGGAGCTGCATTCCTTAATTAGGGGGCAGGCTCTCAAGAATTCCCAGGGAGAAGCTCAGGTTGGAGAGATCACCTTTGAGATGCTGTGTGGTACCGGTGAATTTTCAGATTTATACAGGCAAACTGAATGCCCAGCGTTACTCTTGCCAGCTGAAAAACCTCATGTGGAGGGCTTGGGCCTCTGTGCCAGGTGGCAGCGCACCAACACAATCTTTTACTGAAGTCATACAAAGGCTGATGGAAACTTTCACACAGTTTGTAGCCCGACTACAATAAGTAATTAAGAAACAGATAGCTAATTCCCAGGCTGTGGAGAGCTGCGATGTGCCACGCCTTAAAGATGGTGCCGGTTTCCACCTTCCGCCAGTCTGCTGGCGAGCGCTCTCCGTGGTAAACAAGTCCTTATTTGGCTGTGCCTGTTCCAGAGGCCTGTTTCCGCATAAGAGTAGCCTATCTGCTTTGCCCACGTGGCCCACTGAGGTTGGCTGACCTAAGGGTACTTAAGCCTATGGGCGTTTCTACCCGGGGTCAGAAGATGTTTCAAGGTTCCTGAATAAACTGCTTGAGGAAGAACTCTCACGGGGTCGTGTCTTCCTTGCTGGTCGAGGCGGACGTGGCAAGTGGTGGCCCGTACGGGGACCCTCAGAGTTCAGAACCCCTGCAGTCAGGGCAGCGCTGGAAAGCTCCCAAGGTAAGGTGGGACTATAAAGACCGCGGAAATAAGCGGCAATAAAGTCTCAGGTTCTGAGCAAGACAGGCTCACGGAGTGACAAGCTGAGAGCGAGTGCTTCGTGTAGCGGGAAGTGGAAGCAAAAATGGGCGCTTCATCGTCACACCCAATTTTTCTGGCTCTTCAAGAGCTGCTTTTGTCTAAAAACCTTAAAATTAAAAGGAGTACCTTAGAAAGATTCCTGAGTGAATGTGATACTGTTGCTCCATGGTTTACAGTATCAGGAAATCTAACCGTGGCGTGCTGGGATAAGTTGGGGAAGGATTTAGATTTTGCATGGGAACAAGGCACACTTAAATTGGGGGTTAGGCCAGTATGGAAGCTCGTACGGAGCTGCCTGGAGGATCAAAGATGCTGTAGTTATGGAGGAAGGGCAAGCGGCCTTAGAGACCCTCCAGGAGGAGAGATCCGAGAGATCAGAAAAAAAAAAGGGTAGAGAGACAGACTCGGAAACGTCAGATACAAGTGATGATAGGGGTTCCTTTTCTCCCCGAAGATCAGGATATCAGTCTTGTGGAAGGAAATTTTAGTATCGCCTTGAAAGGAAGCTTATGTTTCCATGTGGTTAGAAATATTAGTATGACAGGTGACTGTATCCTCCTGTATAATCAGACTGCAGCCTGGTTAGATAGATCAAGAAGTGGTGGGGATAGAGCTAATGGGACTTGGGTGAGGGGTGTTTGGCCTGCTATGTGACCAAGGGGGAACCTCAGCATCCCTCAACAACCACGTTGGGCACCTAGAT
>PVIC010004403.1:0-62792 GCA_004025085.1 Thryonomys swinderianus
CTTCCTTCCTTCCTTCCTCTCTCCTTCCCTCCCTCCCTTTTTTTCTTCTTTCTCTTTCTCTCTTTCTACTTCTACTTCCTCTACTTTCCCCCCTTCCCCTCCTTCTCCTTCTCTTTCTTTTTTTCTTCAGTACTGGGGATCGAACTCAGGCCTTTGTGCTTCCAAGGTAAGCTCAGTACCACTTGAGCTAAATTCAGGGACCTATGTTTTTTCTTTTTTTAAATTTTGAAACAAATTCTTGCTAAATTCCCCATACTGGCCTTAACCTCATGATCCTCCTGTCTCAGCCTCCAGAGTGGCTAGGATTATAGGCATGCATCACTGCAGCAGGTCCTGAGATTCCTTTCTTCCCTCAAGATTGTTTGTGAGATTCATCCAAGATTACACACCAGGCTGCAGTCTGCTCACTTTCATTGCTGTGTGGTATCAAGTTCTCCACTGTAGAGAGGGCAGTTTTTTTGCATTTCTCCTGTTTTGTACTTTTGGCTTTTGTTTTTGTTTTTGCCAATACCAGTACCGCTGCTAAGAACCAGCATCAAAACTAGCAACGTGAGGTGGGAGGTGGAGAATTAGCTCAGTGGTTCCTAGCAAGTGCAAGGTCCTGAGTTCAATCCCCAGTAACCACATAAAACAATATCTGGCGTGGTGACTCACACCCACCAGCCATCAATACCACATACCACAGTGCCGGGCGTGGTGGCTCATGCCTGTCATCCCAGCACTCGGGAGACAGAGACAGGAGGATTGCTGAGTTCGAGGCTTGCCTGGGCTACATAGTGAGCTCAGGGCCAGCCTGAACTACAAAGCAGGACCCTGTCTCAAAAAAAAAAAATAAACAAACAAACAAAAACAGCAACATGCTGGGCATGGCCAAGGTAGGAGAGTTTTGATGTTGAGGCTGACCTATGCTATGCAGTGAGGCTCTGGTTTAACCCTGCTCTAAAAGATAAAGAAAAAGCCAGTAACGTAGCATCTTTAAGTGTCCTTTGCCTGATCATCTGCTTTCATTGTCTCTTTGCCTTCTCTCACTCTGGCCCTCCTTCTAAGGACACTTGTGAAAACATCAGACCTTTCCTGGATGATCCAGGATCATTTCTCTGTACCTGAAGATCCTTCATGGCACATGCAAAGTCCCTTTTGCCACACATGGCCACATAATCACATGTCCCAGGGGTCATTATGTTTCTTTTGTGCTGGGGATGCTACTGTACTATGGAGTAGTAGTAGAGAGTGGTGAGGGAGCGTCTTTGAGTCACTGAATTGTCAAATTGCTTTCCAAAATGAGTAGATTGTCCCACTAGGAGTGCTTAGATATTCCCTGGCTCACCCCATTCTCACCAACACTTGGTGTTATCTGAGTCTTTAATGTTTGCCAACCTGGCAGCTATGTGTGACCAGTGGTGTGGAGGGTGAAAAGGAGGAACCCAGGCTGTCAGAAAATGGTTGATGAGGGCCGGAGGGTTAGCTCAGTGGTTCTGGCGCCTGCCTCGCAAGCGCAAGGTCCTGAGTTCGATCCCCGGAAACCACATACAATGCTGGGTGTGGAGACTCACGCCCACCAGCAATCAACACCGCATACCATAATGCTGGACGTGGTGGCTCACGCCTGTCATCCCAGCACTCGGGAGGCAGAGACAGGAGGATTGCTGAGTTCACAGCGGCTTGCCTGGGCACCATAGTGAGCTCAGGGCCAGCCTGAACTACAAAGTGAGACCCTGTCTCCAAAAAGCAAAAAAAAAAAAAAAAAAAAAAAAATGGTTGATGAAGCCAGGCCTGGTGGCACACATCTGAAATCCCAGCATCCTGGGAGGCTGAGGACAGAAGATTGTAATTCTAACCCAGGCTTAGGGAATTTAGGGAGACACTGTTTTCAAATTTTAATGAAAAAGGGCTGGAGAAGACCCTGAATTCTAAATTAAAAAAGAAAGAAAAGAAAAAAGGAAAAGCAAAATGGTCGATCTCCTTGGCTAGAGACACTTCCCTGAAGTTGTAGGAGGGAGATGAATTGAGATTGAAGCAAGAACAGGGGTGGTGTGGAAATGGACACAGGAAGTACAGAGCATCCGGGATATTTTACAATCCGGGGGCAGGTAAAAGGGAGGTATCGGCCAACACACAGGCACTGAAGGTGAGAGTCAGAGACACACATTGCCGCTGGTGAGGAGGTAGAGGACAGTCACTGGCAGGGCCTCCTGGGTCAGCTGCCCTTCTGGAGGGAAGTGAGGGGGAGAGGAACTGGGTGGTGTGAAGAGATCCCCAGAGATGAGGCAGGGAGCAGCACCTTCTCCGGCCTAGGCAACTTGACGAGACCCTGTCTCAAAAATAAAGGGCTAGGGGATCGCTCAGTGCAAAGGCCCTGCGTTCGGTCTCTAGTACTAAAGAAAAGTCACCGCACACAAGGTTTATAGTCACAAGTCTGGCGTGCCTGTCTTGCCTCTTCCCTCAAATATCTGTGTGATGCCCATCCACCTGCTCCGGCGGGACTGTGCGGGTCCTTGTTAGGCTCTTCTGGTCCTTTACATTTTGGTTTGTGGACTTCTCATCGGTTCCATTATTTACTCCTTAAATTTCAGAACTCCTTTTCAGCCGCAGAAACCTGAATTAAAGTCAGCTCCTCTGGGAAGCCTTTCGCATTACCCTGGACCTTCTCTGCGCTTTCCTAGTGACATGGTCAAGGAACAAGTGACTCTTTGCTGTTTGATGTCACACAAGCAATGTAGTCTGTGTCTGCCTCCTGCGGTGGGGACGGTGGTGGGCACTGGCCAGCCTAGCTGTAAAGGCAGAGTGTGTATCACCATGCGGGCACCGAGCGGGAAGGGCAGGCACGGTGTCGCTACAGAGCCTGGCTCAGGGCCCTGCACAGAGAGGCAGCAGGCTCTGACAGAGCACAAAGCGAAGAACGAACCGGGATGCCTTTCATTACCTGCAATGCGACTTTGGGGAGGAGACAGCATCCTCTGTAAAATAACAGAAACCCTGCCTGTGGGGCACTGAAGGTCCTCGCCACCTTTGATCTTAAGAGGGGAGCCTCACTACCTATCCCAGGCTGGCCTTGAACTCGAAATCCTCCTGCCTCAGCCTTCCTTGTTCTGGTACGAAGGGTGTGACAACATTCCCTATTTCCGGTGCTCCCCCCCCCCAGTGTGCGATTATCCCATTTTACAGACAGGAAAAGTGAGGCTTAGGGAGAATGAGTGACTTGTCCAACTTAGCAGGCGGCGCCCGGCCAAACTCAGAAAACTGTGCGGATCCGAATGGAGAAACATGAAATAACCCTCCCGTTACAGCAGACTAGTGGTGCGGGGGAGAGTCCAGGCCTCAGGGCGTGGTGAACTGGCCCAGGTGAAAGGGAGCAGAGAAAGGCGGCCTAGGATTTCGGGGCGGATAGGTTTCAGGGAGACCTCAGGGCGCGTTAACCCCAGACGCCGCGGGGTGCGGCCCGCCCCCTCCCGCCCCCTCCCGCCCCACCCCCAACCCCGGCGCCGCGGCCCCTTTAAGAGCGGGCGGCGCCCCCTGGCGGCGGAGCGGAGCGCGCGCGCGCGCGGCCCGATCCCGGAGCCGGATCCCGGATCCCGGAGCGGAGCCGAGCGGAGCCGGGCGGAGCGGGGCCGAGCGGGCCGAGCCAGCAGCCGAGCTGGGGGCGCGGGCGGGCGGCATGTACCGGGCCCGGGCGGCGCGGGCGGGGCCGGAGCCCGGCAGCCCGGGACGCTTTGGGATCCTCAGTACCGGGCAGCTTCGGGACCTGCTTCAGGATGAGCCCAAGCTGGACCGGATCGTGCGGCTCAGCAGGAAGGTAGCGCGGGGGGCGCGGGGGGCGCGGGCCGGGCCGCGGCCTGTGGGACGGGCCGAGCCGCGAGGGGCGCCAGGCGGCCGCCGAGCGGGCCCGCCGAGCCCAGGGAGGGGCCGGGCGGCCGGGAGGGGCCGGGGCGCCGCGCACCCCGGGTGGCCGCGAGGCGTGTCCCGCGGTGCCCTGAGGAGGTGTGTTTCGGGCCCGGGGAGGGCCGGGCGGCGGGGCCCTGGCTGCACACCCACGTCCGTAGGGCCGGGAAGGGGAGGCGGCTTCCGCGGGGAGAACAGGGGCCTGCGTGACACCTGGGGGGCTGTGGGGGCCATCCGCGCATTCCAGGGGCGCGGGGGCTTTGTGCCCGCCGCCGGGAGGGGAGCTGTGCGCCGTAGGCCACCACAGAGAAAGTTGCTCTTCCGCGGGAGCTAGGCCCGGGCGGGGCGTCTTGGGGGCAGAGGGGAAAGTGTGTGCTGGAGGGGGGCGGGGGAGGAGGGGCGGGAGCGGCCGACGGGGACAGATGGAGGGAGCAGCTCGGCGGGGCAGGGGCCAGGCTCGGCCCTCCCACAGCAGGGGCGGCCTGTGGGGGACCGGGCTGGCTTCTGCAAGAGAAGGAGAACAGGAAGCAGGTGCTGGAGCTCAGAGAGGAAAAGGGGGTGTGTATGGGGGGTGGGATTCCACTGGCGGGCAGAGGAGGGGTGTGGAGGGGAGGCAGGGCCACCCGAGGCGGTGCAGGAAGGGCCGGGGGTACCGACGGCGCTCTGGAGAGTCCGAGGGGGTCGGGGAGGGTTCCGGCACACACACCTGAGGAGGGAGCAGACAAAGGCCTGGAACTGGAGGGAAGCTGCCCATGCATGGAAAATAGAGCAGAGGAGGGAGGGGACTCCTCGGGGACCTGAGCAGACATATTAATTGAAAAATTAAAAATTAACTAACATTTGTAGATGCCTTCATAGTTTTGCTCACTTAAGTCCTCCTACAACCCCGCAGGGTAGGCTGTTTTTTTAACTCCTATTGTAGAAGAGGAACCTGAGGCCCGAGAAGGGAGCTCAGGGCAAAGCCTGGTCCTGGCAACAGTAGCCCCCTCCACCTGTTGGCCCCAGCACCCCAAGGGTAGGGGCCTCGCAGGTGCCTTTGGCTTGGCACGTGGGCACCACTGACCAGGGTGGCACCGAGCACCCCGTGGCAGGGCCCTCTGAGCGCTCCTCTGCTCCAGTTCCAGGGCCTGCAGCTGGAGCGAGAGGCGTGTTTGGCCTCCAACTACGCGCTGGCCAAGGAGAACCTGGCGCTGCGGCCCCGTCTGGAGATGGGCCGGGCTGCCCTAGCTATCAAGTACCAGGAGCTCCGAGAGGTGGCCGAGAACTGCGCGGACAAGCTACAGCGACTGGGTGAGGGACACTGGGAACAGCTCTGGGCTGGGGTGCACTTGGCCTTGGCAAGTACCAAGCTCTGCCGGTGGGATGGGGGCAAATCTGCTCCTGGGCAGACTTGAGGGGTATCACTCCGGGAAGATGGTGTAGGAACGGGTACGGTGGATGAGCAGAGCTGGGTGGAGAGGGCTGAGGGGGCCCTGGACAGTGGGAGAAAGGGGGCCCGATACTCTGGTGTATGCCTGGGGCTCTCTGGGAGGCCCTGCTTTCTTTTCTGTAATTCTTGGAAGAAGGAACTCACAAACTGACCCCATGGGCCTCGTACAGATGGAGAAACTGAGGCTCCAGAGAAGGGAAGGGAAGTATAGAATCCCACACAGTCAGAGCCCCTAGGCCGTCCCGGCTGTCACTTTGTCTCTTTGTGGCCCTCAGAGGAGACCATGCATCGCTGGAGTCCCCACTGTGCACTGGGCTGGCTGCAGGCTGAGCTGGAAGAGGCTGAGCAGGAGGCTGAGGTGAGGGGAGAGGTGGCTGGGCCTGGGGACTGGACAGGAGACCCAGCCTGTTCCTCTCTAGGGCTCACCGCGTGGCATGCCGGGCGCTCCTTCCTCTGGGGAGCCCACTGAGTGCCCAGTGTGGCTGTCCACACTTGTGGTCAGCCCTGGACAGCAGGGCCTATGGTCCCCACCATGACTCCTGTGACTGTCCCGAGGGGCAGAGCCTGGGCCTGCAGAAGCTCTGAGGCCACCCACTCCCTGGTGCTGGGTTGGAATGCAGCTCCCCATGAGTTGAAGGGTGGGGAAGAGGGGACCCAGGGCACGTTTAGGTGTCTTGATGGACTCTTGTCTGTTCCCACCTCGGGTCCTGCCTGATCTCTGACCCAGCAGGTGGATGACGGTGCCCTCACTCTGTAAGTAAGGACAGTGGCCATACTCAGCCAGGCAGGGCAGGCCAGGCTGGAACGCGCGGCCATGGGCGGTCACGTGGGCAGGGCCTCAGATGGGGTGCTTCTGCTCACCTCCGGCCCCACTCATCAGCCCTCCTCCCCACCAGGAGCACATGGAACAGCTGCTGCTGGGCGAGCAGAGCCTGGAGGCCTTCCTGCCCGCCTTCCAGCGTGGCCGGGCACTAGCCCACCTGAGGCGGACCCAGGCGGAGAAACTCCAGGAGCTGCTGCGGCGCAGGGAACGCTCTGCCCAGCCAGCCCCCACCGCTAATGCCGATGCCCCCAAACCCTTCCCAGCTGCAGCTGTCCTGCCCACTGGGGCTGCCCGGGGGCCGCCTGCTGTGCCCCGGAGCCTGCCCCCCTTGGACTCCCGCCCAATGCCCCCACTGAAGGGCTCCCCCGGGTGCCCCCTCGGCCCAGCACCTCTGCTGAGCCCCCGGCCCTCTCAGCCAGAGCCCCCCCACCGGTAGGATCCAGGGTACGGCCCCCCAATGGGGGACCCAGACAAACTTGATTGGAGGCTCCTCCTCCTCCCCCACTGCCTGGGTGGGGGGAGGGGCAGGCCCCTCCCCCTGGCCTCAGGCAGGCCCTGGCCCTGGAGGCTGAGCAGGGGAGGAGGTCACCCGGAGGAGGCCCCAAAGGGGCGGCTGGCCAGGCCGGGGGTGGGTGGGCAGGGTGTTGGGCCCTGGCACTGAGGAACCTCTGCCTTTGCTGTCTCCCTGGCTGGGGCCTCCAGGGCGATGGGCCAGCCCCATGCAGGAACTTTACTCACCATGGGCCTGGGAAGGTGCCCGCTTCCCTGGGGGCTCCGCCCAGGGGCCTGTCACATGGGCTGCTCACTGCGCTTGCACAACGCCAAGGCCCACGGGAGTGTTTTCCATCACGTTCTGAGCCTACCTTTCTCCCAGCTCTGGAGCCACCACTTAGGAGCCTGGCAGCCCAGCCCCTGCTGCGGGGCAGGGACACTACGCCCCTGGGGTTTCTCGGGGGGGCCCTGCCCTGCTCCAGTCCTTTGGGCAGGGTAGGCCGGGGGGCATCTGACCTGCACAGTGAGAGTGGGCCATCCCCAGGAAAGACCATTCTGTATTTTTCTGTCCCTGTCTCCTTAGAATGGAACCTTTTTGAGGGCAGGTCCTTGTCTTTGTATGTTCTGTCCCCAGCCCCACCTCCTAGGGGCCGTCAATAAATGTGATGATGAGGAAGATGCTGCTGCCTCCTCTCTGCGCCCCTCGCCAGCCTCCACCGAGGCTCCTGGGCCTCCTATGCTTGAGAGGCCCTTCCTTCCTCGGCCCCACTGTCCTGCAGGCGCAGAACCACTCTGGCCTCTTCTGAGAAGCCTCTGATTTCGGCTCACGAAGACTTTCTCTAAACCTTACCTCCAGCACTTCTGGCCAGAAGCATGTTCACACCTGTCTCCATGGCTTCGCCTATCTGGCCACTATCTCCCAGGGTCACCCGGTCAGCATGCTGCCCGCTTCCTCTGGTCTGCCACGGGACTGCCCCTGCCGGAAGGTCTGTCCCCGACTTGCTGGTTGGCAGCTGTACTGACAAGTGTGGAGCAAGAAGGGCGAGCAGGGTGTGCTCAGGTCAGGTTTAGGGAGCGAGGCTCGGCGGAGAGGCTTGGATCCTCCGCACAGGGAGATTGGCAAAGTGCTAGAGCCACCTACCCGGTGGCCTCGGTGTGTGGACAGCCTGGGCATTGCTGACAGGATCTTTAGAGGCAGGGGCAGCAGCCGAAGAGACTGGTCCATGTGAGCTCCGGAGACCTTGAGCCGTCACTTGTCCTAGGCTGGCAGTTAAAGCACAGAGGTTCCACGTCACTCGAGAACCCACCTGACCCCTCATTGCTGGCTCTGGAGTAGCTGGAAGATGAGGGATGGTGCGTGACTGCCAGACACAGGTGACTCACTAGGGGACAGTGTGATGCCTGAGATGACAGAGGTCTCCGCCTTCCTGGTCCGAGCTTTGAGGTTTTAGTTGGTTGCCACGAGGAGGAGGGGGTGGAAGCTGGGCATGTCTGAGCCTTTCTCCACTACGACCATGCTGGCAGCAGCATCCGGAGGGAAGGCTAAAGTCCAGGACTCCAGGCAGGTAAGCAGGAAAAGGCAAAACCCAAACAAGAGATTGGGAACTGCATTGGGTCCTTCAGGCCGCCACACCTCTCACCTTCCACCAAGACTTGGGTCCTGAGTCTGGGTCAGCCTGAGGGAGACCTGAGGCCGGCGGGGACAGTGTGCGGCTGGTTCTGACGGGTGTGCGAAAGGCATGGAGTTGGCTGGCAAACTTCGCAAAGAGCCTTGCTTGAAGGTGCATGGAATGTTCTGGGAGGTTTTAGATGGTCTGGATCCCTCCTCCTGCCTGAACCCTCCTACCAGGTTCTGAGGCCCCAGGAAAAAAATCCTGGTAATGATCGTCTGTGACAGAGGACAAACGAGGGTGACATACGGGGCCCATGAGAAATGTCCTAAGATAGGCCACTCACGCTTTTATAAACCTCAACCAAATCATCCCCCAAATAAACTCCCACCTCCTTTGGATTAAAAACAGATTGTTTTGTCCCTCAAGAAACTTTTACATGGACCTGGGGATTTAGCTCAGTGGTTCCGGTGTCTGCCTTGCAAGCTCAAGGTTCTGAGTTCTATCACTGGTACCACATACCACAGTGCCATGCCTGGGAGGCAGAGGCAGGAGGATTGCTGTGAGGTTAGTGTGGGCTGCTTAGTGAGATCAAGGCCGTCCTGAACTACAAAGTGAGACCCTGTCTCAAAAAAAGAAACTTTTACATGCATCTCTTTTTTGGGAGTCACTCGCTTCTCTGTGTTTTCCTAAACAGCCTCCCCTTGTTTTCCAAATAAGAAACAGCATAAATGTGCTTCATGTTACCGATCGAGGCTCAGTGAGCTGAGAGGCGTGAGCCAGTATGATCTGTGGAAAGCCTGGTGAGAGCTTGCCCTTGACCTCCAAGGCAAGAGAATCGAATGGTTTCCAAGAGAACAAGTTTGTTGGATTTGCAGAACATGTTGCTGCAGGGTTATCTCAATTTACACAAGGATTTTACACAAAAGCCTGGCTGAAGAATCAGTGTTATGGTACCAAAGGACTGCTCTGGTTCCCTATGCCCTTGCCCTTGCCCTTTCTGAAGACCTCTCAAAAGATGTTTCTTGGGGGCCAGGGATTTAGCTCAGTGGTTCCGGCATCTGCCTTGTAAGCACAAGGTCCCAAGTACAATCCCCAGTAACCACATAACACAATGCCAGGTGTGGTGACTCACACACACCAGCAATCAGTACTACACAGCACAATGCCAAGCATGGTGGCTGATGCCTGTGGGAGGCAGAGACAGGAGGATTGCTGTGCGAGGTATGCCTGGGCTATGCAGTGAGCTCAGAGCCAGCCTGAACTACAAAGCGAGACCCTGTCTTAGGGAAAAAAAAAAAAGTTTCTTGCCCTACAATGAATATAAAATTATACTCAGAGGCTGGGGGTGGTTCAGAGGTGGAGACTTTCTAGCCTGTTCAAGGGCCTGGGCCTGCTCAGCCCGCCTGTGTGGACGGTGAGTTCTTACATCCAGCATTCTAGGTAGCAGAGGGGTCTGCCAATTAAACTGCCTCTAGGGGCCAGGAAGGTGACAGAAGCACTAAGCAGTCAATTTCCACAAAGAAATGCTCTATCCCCATTTTTTGGGAAATGCATGGTCTTCATTGGTTTTCACTCATAGAACTGGGGTAGAGAAAATATTTTTCTGCTATGTGAAAATGGCACTTGTGTGTGGATTCAGCTCATCCACATGTCACTGCTTCCAGCTGGTGGAAGTGCCACCACTGGGGAGCAAGGTCCCTTTAGGGCAGATGGTCCTCAGTTGGCCCCGCAGCCATGAGGCAGCTACCTGATCTTGGTGGTGGCAGATTTTCCTCTATGTTGAGAAGCCTGTGATCCAGATTTTTCTGCAGAGTCTCCCATGTTTTCAATGTTGGTTAAAAAGTTATTTTAGGAGGGAATACAGGTCAAACACTGTTTGCAGTTTGGCCGTGACCTATGAACTGTGCGCTGATCTGTCTGCTCTTGGCCCTCCACAGACAGGTCTTCATGCATCTATTGTAGACTGCCCTGGGGCAGGGAGGTGTGACTGCTGAAGGGACTGACTGGAGGGGCAGGGGCAGCCCACCTCAAGGACGGGAGCACAGGGCCGGGGATTTAGGTCAGTGGGACTGTGCTTGCCTTGCAAGCACAAGGTACTGAGTTCGATCCCTGGTACTGGTGTGTGTGGGGGAGTAGACTAGGAATCCAGGTTGGGTCAGGTGGGGAGACAATGCTTCATGGGGAGACCGAGTGACACTGTGATCGCAGGACAAGGCAGATGAAGTGTGCATGGGACCAGGGCACAGAGAGCTCCTGGAGTCTGTAAGGTCAGTGTCCACACTCCAACCTCATGATGGTTATAAGCCATTTACAGAAGGTTGCCCAGCTGTTCCACACAGCCTGCTGGAGAGCGAGCTGGGTCTGAGCTCCGAGCAGGGCAGGCAGCGAGGCAGGTCTTTCCTGTGATCTTACTCACAGGCAGGTGGCAGTGTGACTTCACCACAGGGCTGAGGAACTGACACTTTGCAAGGACTAGGACAGAACTGCTACACGGGGCCCTTGCATTTCCCAAAAGGGAGTGTTGGTGGCCACTCGGTGCTTTGAGGGCCTCTGGGGTCACTCAAGACCCGGTGGACAGCTCCTTGGCCCAAGGAAGGTGATTCTCCATCGTGCTGGCTCATCCTAGGACCAGGCCAGAGGCTAGCGGTTGCAACTATGGAATGGCTACCAGAAAACTCAGAAGGGAGCGAGCAGAAAGAAATGTTCCTCCCTCAACACTGGGGTTTGCACAGGGTCATTTTTACCCAGCATTAAATAAAAGTTGTCAGGACAATGCAATTTGGCTCAGGAGGAACGACAGCCTCAAGTCCAAAGACAACACTACAGTGGCAAGGGATGTGCACCTCTGATTCCTGTCTTGTGGTCCGAGTCTCCCCAGTTAGGACCGCTGCCTGCTGTTCTCACAGTTTTGGTACTGCACCTCTTCCTCACTTCCTGAGCAAAGTCTGGGCTACGCTTGTCCTCTTGCCTTTGTCTCCCATTCCAGGTCCAAACTTCCATGGAATTTTGCTTTTTGCAACCAAAGGGAAAAAAGGTCTCAGATTGGGAGTCTGAGGCTTCCCACGCCCAAGCTTAAGGAGCAGCCTTAGAAGGCAAGGGTAATGTGCTTGGCCTAGTTTAGGGTCTTCTTGCCAGAGAAGCTAACAGGTAAAGAAAGATGAGGGATAATCTGGAAGGTGAGAGACAGAAATATTATTGTAAGAACCAACTGAAGGTCTTTTGAAAAGCCTCCCACATCTCTTGCCATGAAATGCCTAGACCCAGTTTTAGGAAGGGCAGGAAGTAAGGCCCCAGAGTTCAACTTGGGTCTAAGACCTGCGGCAGGTTGTTACGGATACTGTCAGAATGGATCTGGCCTACTTTAGGGCCACAGGAGAGGCTTAGCATTGGAAGACGGTTAATAAACTTTATAGACCAACCTGCTTAGAGTTCCATGGAATGTTCTACAAGTTTCAATTAGCTTTGACTTTCTCTCCCTCCCCACATGTCTGAAGCCTTTTGCAGCTTTTCTGTACCCACAGGTTCTAGGGAAATGGGAAACACTGTTGGCTATGATCTCAACTGAGAGGAAACAAACTTGAGAGGTCTATGTAAAGGGGCCCATCCTATGATAAACCATTAGTGCTTTTACAGTCCTGACAAAGAACCCAACCCTTTTTGATAGTAGGCTGTTGCCCCAAGGACTCAGTTATGCTTCCCTTTTTGGTTGAGAAATCACTAATTTCTGCGCATTTTGTTAAGTGCCACTTTCTCTGTTTTGTATTTCAAACACAGCAGACTTTTTTCTAAAGCATAACCTTAAATGTTCTTTTAAAAAGTACCTCTCTCCCCTTTCCTCAAATCAAGTCTCATATGAGGCAAGAAAATCTGAATTACAGTAGGCTCAAATAAATCTTTGCTATTGCTAACTGCCCGGTCACTGCAAAGACTGTGGATAGGAGCTTACGCCAAGGTGACAGAGAACTAAACAGTTTCTAAGAGACCAAGCTGGGCTTGCTTTCTTCTCTCTTCAGTACTAGAGATTGAAACCAGGGCCTCAAATATGCTAGGCAAGCACTCTTCCACTAAGCTATATCCCCAGCCCTCTGAATTTTTTAAATTTGGAGACAGATTCTTACTAAATTGTTTAGGCTGGCCCTGAACTTTCAATTCTCCTGCCTCAGCCTTGTAGCTGGGATCAGAAATGTGCACCACCACGGCCAGCTGGGTTCATCCCAGTTTATAGAAGAATCTTACACAAAATGTCAAGAGTAGGAATTGGTATTGATATACCGACATTAATGACTTGGGCACAGACCTCCAGCAAGGCCTTTCTTCTACAGCTGGAATGTGTAAACACCAGCACCTGTGATCTCAGACAGACCCACTCCCTGCCAGTGGTGAGTCCAAGTTAAGGGACTCTGTAACTACTGTAGCTCTAACCAAGAGACGTGGACCAACCACTCAGCATGAAAGAGAAAAACCAAAGCCCTACCAAAAACTTTTCGGCTAACTCTGTGCAAGAAATAGTCTCCACCTTGACCAGCAATCCTCCTGTCCTGTCCTTGGGATAGGCCTGGGTACTCTGAACCCCTAGTTTCCCACAGCTCTCGGCAGCCCTGTTTCAAGAACTTGGTAGGAGCAAGGACCACATTCCAGGACCCAAGTCCCAGTTTACCTCAGAGGGGACTGGATGCATAGTTGGCAATGGGTAGTAAAGGGATGTGTAGGTGACTGGCACTCTGTCTCAAAATGAAGCTGGGCCTACCAGGATCATGCTATAATCACTATGGATTAGGAATACAGATAACATGCCATGACAGACCTCAAGAAAGGAAACTTCTTCCTCTGCAGTCACAGCAGTTATGTCTCAAGTTCACTCACTTCGTAAACACGGGCACAGGAGCAGTCCTTTCATTTGATGACCTTGTTTTCCCATTCCCAAGTGCCGCCAACAGAAGAGTAGTGTGGGGCAAACCCTGGAGGAATGGCAAGCTTCCCACAGTCCACATTCTTACCTGGCTCAATCTTACAGTGACTTGGGGGAACACACAGAAAGACAGTGTCATAAACCCTAGAATTTTTCTTTTGGCAGCAAACATGGGCCATATTGCACGTCACAAGGTTACAGAGGAACCCCCAGAACAAATGTGAGAAGCCACAAATCTTGCTTCAGGGCTTTACAACGAAGCCAGAGCAAGCCTTCTGAAAGTTGGCAACAACATGATGGCAACAAAAGCTGGCACAGGGACTCTGGAAAACCATTCACTGTTGGGTTCCTGAGGCTTCTTTACTGGGCATCACAGGTCTCCTACGGACCAAAAGGGAAGGATATCCAAGTCTTCGACTGGGGCGGGCAGGAGGGCAGGAAGCCACTCTCCCTAGCACCCCAGCAGAGGAAGGCTTTGAAGGCCAATGACTCAAACAGGGGACAGCACAAGGGCCATATTCTTGGGACTGACTGGGGAGGCTCTCTTTCCATCCTCTCTTGGACTAAATACGAAGGCCGATGGTGATGAAGAAGAGGAGCAGCAGCAAGATGACAGTAGTATCGCGGGTCTCCTCCCAGCTTAAACCCTTCTTGGCCCGGTCCTCCTGCAGCTTTCGCAGGGCTTCCCGCCGGGCCCGTAGGCGCTGCTCGCGCTGCAGCTGCTCCCCGTAGTGTGCCTGGTAGAAGGCGTCAAAGTCGAACATGGTACGGCCGGCGCCAGGAGCCGCCCGATTGGCGTAGCGGTCCCGAGAAGAAACCGGCGGGGCATGCGGCTGACCCGGGGCGCCTGCGGGCTTCGTGGAGGGCCGGACGCCGGGACCCCGCAAGTCTCCGTCGCTGAGAAGTCCGCGGTCGTACTTGCGACGGAGGGTGGTACTACCCAGCACCAGGTACGCCTGGGAGATGCGCGTAAAGCGCTCCGCAGCCTCAGCGCTTCCCGAATTGCGGTCTGGGTGGTAAAGGAAGGACTGCCGGTAGTAAGCCGCCTTTATTTGCGCCTGGGTAGCTGTGGAGGGGACGCCGAGCAGGTCATACAGCGCTCTACGCGAGTATGAGCCGTCGTCCCGGGAATAAGTCCTTGCTGTTAAAACCAGACCCACTGCCGAATTTTGAGGCCATTTCAAGGGTTGCCACAACCTCCATAGAAAACGCTGTGCACACCTTAGACGGTACGGTGTTGCCATCTTGAATGGAGGTGGGTGGTCCAAGAAAGGCTAGCCAATAGGAGTCGCGGGTCGTACGGAGATCGCAGTCACGTAGGCCAATCAGTTAAAAGGAAGATGTGGTGGAGTTGGAGCATGCGCGTTATGAGGCGGTCTCAGTTTTGATGACGTAAAAGCCGAGCTCCAAGGGATGTCAGCACCAGCGTGTTGCTTATTAAGGTTTTAGGATGGCGTGCCGCGGCCGGAGACCCGAACACGGCGGACCTCCAGAACTGGTGAGTTAGAGGCCTACGGGCAGCTCTTTCTCCTATGGCCACTGCCATTGGATTCTTACCACTACATGCTATTTCTCTTTCTTTTCTCCTCAGTTTTACGACCAGAATGAAGCCCGGAAATACGTTCGCAAGTGAGTAGCGTCTGGATATCGTGCGGCGTCTGGGCGGGGAGCTGCCTTGACTGTGGGCGCTGGTTGGAAACCTCCTAGAGCTGTGGGGTGGGAGTGTGGAGAGACTGGCGTTTGTGTCACTGGTAAAATTACCTTTAAGCCATTGAACCCCGTGGACCTCGGTAAACCTCTGTGTCAGAGTAGGTGTGACCATGCCTGCTTTACCTGGGACGGTTTCAGAAGTGTGACAGAAAAATATTTTTTTGTAGTACTGGGGGTTGAACCCATGGCTTTTGCATTGAGTTATATGCTCGCCCCGTTTTAAGATTATGTTTATTTTGAGACAGGGCCTCGCTAAATTGCCCAAGTTAAGTTCGAATTTGCGATTCTCCTGAGTGTTTGGATTACAGGCGTGCCATGACGCCCAGGTGACAGTTTGTTTTAAATATGCGGAGAAATAGGTAGTCAGCAGAGGATAGGAGTAAAGAGTCACCATCATTGTAGGGAAGCAAATAATATTCGTGGAAAGCTTGCTATGTTCCCATTTACATAATCTCACTAAAATTTTACAACTATTGACATTATTTCTTTTTTCTTTTTTGCTTTTTGGAGACAGGGTCTTGCTTTGTAGTTCAGGCTGGCCCTGAGCTCACTATGGTGCCCAGGCAAGCCGCCGCAAACTCAGCAATCCTCCTGTCTCTGCCTCCCGAGTGCTGGGATTACAGGCGTGAGCCACCACGCCCAGCATTATATGTGGTAACCGGGGATCGAACTCAGGTCCTTACGCTTGCGAGGCAAGCGCCGGAACCACTGAGCTAACCCTCCGGCCCTCTTTTCTTTTTTTCTTTTTGAGACAGGGTCTCACTTTGTAGTTCAGACTGGCCCTGAGCTCACTATGTAGCCCAGGCAAGCCTTGAACTCAGCAATCCTCCTGTCTCTGCCTCTCGAGTGCTGGGATTACAGGCGTGAGCCACCACGCCCGGCTCTTTTTCTTTTTTTTTTTGAGACAGGGTTTCACTTTGTAGTTCAGGCTGGCCCTTCACTGTGTAGCCCAGGCAAGCCTGGAACTCAGCAATCCTCCTGCCTCTGCCTCCCGAGTGCTGGGATTACAGGCGTGAGTCACCACGCCCAGCACTATGGTATGTGGTATTGATGGCTGGTGGACAAATGAGTCACCACACCCAGCATTGTACATGGTTACCGGGATCAAACTCAGGGCCTTGACCTTGCAAGGTAGGCGCTGGAACCACTGAGCTAAATCTCTTATTTCTTGAATTTTATAGAAGGTAGTTATTTGTATAACTACGAAGTCATTTGACAGGTGAAGGGTAGAGCATTGTTCCAAGTTTGGTTTGGTTTGGTTTTGGTATAATTCTTACTAGAAAATTCTGTAGCTATCCATTGTCTCCTTTTTGTTTAAATTGATGTCTAAGACAGTTGTCTGTGAATATAGACCTTTTTCTAGTTTTAAAATCTCATTATTAGGCATTTTGAAAATTATTATGTGTTTTTCTGTTGATCTTGGAAAGACCAGTTGTACATATACTGAAATATAGCTAGGGCCGGAGATTTAGCTCAGTGGTTCTGGCGTCTTTCTAGCAAGCGCAAGGTCCCTGGTTTAATCCCTGGTAACCACATGTAACAGTATTGGGTGTAGTGGCTCATGCCCACCAGCAATCAGTACCATATACTACAGTGCTGGGTGTGGTGGCTCACGCCTGTAATCTCAGTACTCAGGAGGCAGAAGTAGGAGGATTAGGATGATTGCTGAGTTTGAGGCCAGCCTGGGCTAGAGTTCCTAGAGTTCCAGAGCCAGCCTGAACTACAGAGTGAGACCCTGTCTCAAAAAAAAAAAAAAAAAAAAGAAATACAGCTAGGGCTGGAGATTTAGCTCAGTGTTTCCGGCGCCTGCCTCGCAAGCGCAAGGTCCTGAGTTTGATCCCAGTAACCACATACAATGCTGGGCGTGGTGACTCATGCCCACCAGCCATCAATACCACATACCACAGTGCGGGGCACGGTGGCTCACGCCTGTCATCCTAGCACTCGGGAGGCAGAGACAGAGGATTGCTGAGTTCCAGGCTTGCCTGGGCTACATAGTGAGCTCAGGGCCAGCCTGAACTACAAAGTGAGACCCTGTCTCAAAAAAAAAAAAAAAAAAAGAAATACAGCTAATCTGGAGGACACTGTATGGAGAACTGCAAAATGTTTTATAATACTTTATTATATGTGCTACTGAGTATTAAAATATCTTTGCACTGAGCTACATATGCAGCCCTTTTAAGGTTTTGAGACAGAGTCTCACAAAGTCAATATATTGCCCAGGCTGGGCCTGGACCTATATAGTCCTCCTGCCTCAGGCTGTTGGCATAATGGGTACAGTATACCACCACACCTGGCTAATTTTTTGCTTTGATTGTAGGGTTTTTTGTTTTTTTTTTTTTGAGACAGGGTCTTGCTTTGTAGTTCAGGCTGGCCCTGAGCTCACTGTGTACCTCAGGCAAGCCTTGAACTCAGCAATCCTCCTGCCTCTGCCTCCTGAGTGCTGGGATTATAGACCTCAGCCACTATGCTCTTCATTGTGATATGTGGCACAGGGGATTGAACTCAGGACCTTGGGCTTGCCAGGCAGATGCCAGAACCACTGAGCTAAATCCCCAGTCCATTTTAGGTATATTATTTGGCCTATGATGTTACAGTGTAGCTGTTTGTTTTTAACATTGGTTACCTGAAAGTCGGAAGGCTTGGATCATGTTTCTCATGGCCAGCACTGTGAAGCTATTTTTGTGTTTGGGGTTGGGTTTTGTGTTGGGGATGGATATATGCTAGACACCCTGTCACTGAGCTACATCCTCAGGCCATTAGAAGTTTTGCTGGGAATTGTTGGTCCTTATATATGAGAGTAACTTTAGTGGATAGTTGTTTCAGAGAATATGTTCCTAAGTAGTAAAGCATCAAAGCCTGGTAGAATTGCAGATAGTCACTGGTTGATTCTTACCTGAATGGTTCATTGCATGTTATTTCTTTACAACAAAGTAACAAGTTGCTGTATGACATGGAATTTGGGGGGTCTCATTTAAAAGGTTGTATTTGAGTGTGTTAGTCTCAGTGAAGATTAAAGAGGTCAGGAGAGATTATGTTTGGGTTGATTTTCCTTTTATTTTCTCTGGGCTCTTTGGTCTAGGAGAGGAATTAGCCAGGCTTCATCTGCACTCGTTTGCATTTCTGCCTTCCCAGCTCACGGATGATTGATGTCCAGACCAAGATGACTGAGCGAGCATTGGAGCTCCTGTGTCTGCCTGAGGGAAAGCCCTGTTACCTGTTGGATATTGGGTGAGCTCCTGGGGCCTGGTTCCTGTTGTCTCAGTGGTGGCGACGCTGCTGTTCAACATGAGTCTCTGCTTGTGTCTTCCAGCTGTGGTACTGGGCTGAGTGGAGATTACCTCACAGATGAGGGGCACTATTGGGTGGGCATAGACATCAGCCCTGCCATGCTGGGTGAGTGTGTCCTGTTTTTTCAGCAGGGTCAGTTGCTCTCGTGAGTATGAGCTGCCATATTTATTGTCATGTACTTTCTCAATTCAGACGCTGCCTTGGATCGAGACACAGAGGGAGACCTTCTTCAGGGGGACATGGGCCAGGGTATTCCTTTCAAAGCTGGTTCCTTTGATGGTTGTATCAGGTAAGAATCTTCACTTCTGGCTTTTAATCTTATAGGCCAGTGCTTTCTAAGCCTGGCCATCAAACAAAATCATAGAGGATTGGAATTTTCAAATTTATAAGTTTGGGGGCACTTTGACCCAATATTATTTTCTTCCATTGTATTCCATAACTATCTACTTCTTGATCAACTTGCACTGTCAGGTTGAAGCACATCTAGTCTGGATTTTACCTTTGCTATGTATGCTGTGTGTATGCTCAGAGCCATTTTGTAGGCCCAGCCATCATCTTTTGGGGCCCATACTGTGGCCCTTTTGGTGAGGCAGGGATAGCTACTACTGTCCTATGGGTTCCAGCAGCTCTCTGCTTTTGAGCTTTTCATATAGCTGTAGTGGAGAATGACTGAGACTTCTGATCTCTTCTTTGGTTTCAGAGCCTTCATTGGTTATTGGAGTCCTTGTTTGAGTATGTGCACTTTACTTTGATAAGCAGTCTTAGAAGACTGAAATTACTGTTAGGAATCTGAAGTTTTCTTTTCTGGCTGAGTTCTGTCTGGCATTTGAGGTGATGTTCTGTTGCTAGTGGTAGAGGACAGGGTTAGAAGAAAAATTTAAATGATCTGTCAGGGAGCTATCTTTGGGTGATCCCAGGGTGAAAAAGAGGATCTAGGTGAAGAGTAAATATTTAGATTTGAAGACTTTCTTATGTGTAAGAATAAGACTGAGATGAGGGCACATTTCAAAGGTAGCAGTGTTTTTTTGTTTTTTGAGACAGGGTCTTCCATTGTATGTAGTTCAGGCTGGCCCTGAGTTCATCGTGTTTGAGCCCAGGGAAGCCTCACACTCAGCAATCCTCCTGCCTCTGCCTCCTGAGTGCTGGGATTAGAGGCGTGAGCCACCACATCTGGCATTCCAGCATTCCAGTATGTAGTACTGATTGCTGGTGGGCATGAGTCACCATGCACAGTATTGTTGTATGTGATCATCAGGGATTGAACCAGAGACCTTGGGCTTGCTAGGCAGGTGCTAAAACCAATGAACTAAATCTCCAGCCCAGCAGCTGTGTTTTGATAATGATTAGACAAGGTTTCCAAAGCTGCAAAACAACACCAAAAGCCCACAGTGTACATTTTAAGGTCAAGTAGTATATGTGCGTACTGGGGACTGCGGTCTTGTCCATAGTAAGCAGCTACTGCTAAGCTGCACCTCTAGCTCATTTCTGGTGTGTGTGTGTTTGTTTGTGTTTGTTTGTTCTTTGAGACAGGGTCTCACTTTGTAGTCCAGGCTGACCCTGAGCTCACTATGTAGCTCAGGCAAGCCTCGAACTCAGTAATCCTCCTGTCTCTGCCTCCCCGGTGCTGGGATTATAGATGTGAGCCACCATGCCCGGCACTGTGATATGTGGTACTGATTGCTGGTGGGCGAGAGTCACCACATCTAGCATTGTTGTATGTGGTTACCAGGGATCGAACTCAGGACCTTGCACTTGTGAGGCAGGCACCAGAACCACTGAGCTAAATCTCTGGCCCTCATTTCTGTTTTTGAGAGATGGTATAGTAGGTTTTTTTTTAAAATTTGCTCTAGCCTGTAATCCCAGCACTAGGAGGCTGAGACAGGAGTATCACTGCAAGTTTGAGGGTTCCATAACCAGACTCTGTCTCAAATTATTTTTTGCCTTGCTTTAACATAAGACATTGTCAGAGGTACTATGGAGTACGTAGAAGGAAAATGTAGTCCCAGGTGCTAGGTTTGGATTGTTGTGAAGTGGACTTTCTCATTTGTGTCTCCTGATATCCACATGGGTTCATTTCAACTGCATATATATCTAGAAGTAGAATTGCTGGATCAGATGGTGTGTGCATACCTTCTAGAGAGTTCTTAACCAACTTATAACCTCGTTAGCAATGGTCTAGTTTTAAATGGTCTTAAGTGCTTCCATATCCTTGCTAGCAGTCCCTGCTTTTGAAATTATGAGCACTGGAAGTGTGGCTTGGTAGTAGAATACTTGCCTAGGCCCTAGGTAAAGATTAAAAAGAAAAATTATACATTTTATGAGATCCTGTAGACACAGGCCCGGCCGCTGAATACCAGGTGCGATGTGGGGTGTGCACAGGGCATTGTGGATCCCCAGGGCCTTGAAGGGCAGCAGGTGCACACAGGATCACCCTGAGAACAACAGGGGCTGGGGACTGGCTGCTCTGTGAGAGGACAGTGTGAGCAGAGGTGTAGAAAGGCACTTGGGAATTCACAGAGGTGTGTGTGGGATTTCACAGGAGGAGAGATGGTGTGGGGCTGGTTACCAGAAGGCCTCTTGGTGGGTCCTAAACAGTTGGGCACTTTCCAGCAGAGAGGAGCTAGGGAAGGACAGGACCTGATCTCTGTGTTAGAAGGGCTGTTGCCGGCAGACAGGCAGGGAGCAGGGAGGTTGCTGAGGAGTTGAACTCACTATGTAGCCCAGGCTGGTCTCAAATTCATGGCAGTCCTCCTGCGTCCCTGTGCCAGTTGGAAGGAGGTGAGTGCTCCCTCTCTACACAGCCTGCTGAGTTTGGTGTTGTGAGGTGGCCAGGAAGGACCAGCACTTCCCAAGGAGGGAGTTGTGGGCATGAGGTCCCCAGTGGATGGTGGCAGTCCCGCAGAGGTGGGGGGGGGAAGGGATTGGACCCCTCCTGATGGTCTCCCTTTCTTTCCAGCATTTCGGCCGTGCAGTGGCTCTGTAATGCTAACAAGAAGTCTGACATCCCTGCCAAACGCCTGTACTGCTTTTTTTCCTCTCTGTATTCTGTTCTTGTGAGTATGAGATCTGCTCCCCCTCAGGGCTGGCTGCCTGTCCCTCCCTTGCCCTGTGGTTGCCCGTGGTGGCAAGGCCACTCAGACAGTACCACATTGGGTAGCAGGACTGCCTTGCAGTGATTCTTTCCTGGCCCTGCGCCTGAACAGAAGGCCAAGCTCAGTGGGTTGACATCTTATCAAGCCTGGAAGCCAGTAATGTCATGGATGAGACCAACTTCCTGATTGGACTAGGCCACACCTATTGACCGGCATTCCTGTGTTCTCTCTGCTGTATTTTATTGGTTAATTCATTGGTGCTGGGGAATTGAATCCAGGGCCTTTGCCCAGAGCTACATCCCCAGGCCTTGTAGTTATGTCTGGACAGAGGGTCTCACTAAATTGCCACAGCTGGCATTTTAATCAGAAGTTGGTTAGGTGGCAGGAGCTGCACTGAGTGAGGACAGATGATCAGATGTTGTGCCCAGCAGAGAGGACGCCCTCCAGAGCGCACATCTTATCTTCACGGTGGGGATGTGTACATTTCAGTGGTTACTAAGAGCAGATGGTGGATTGAGGCTCCTCAGTGAGTTTCTTTTACATTTCTGAAAGCCCTGGGTGTGTCTGCCTCCTTGGCCTGCCCCAGTGTACCCCAGCTGTCCCAGGTCGGGGTGCTTGGAGATGGTGCCTACTGGTCTCGCACATGCCAGTTTCTCCTCTTGGGAGCCGGGGTTCATCCTGCAGTTCAGGGCCTTTGTGTTCTCTCCCAAAATCTCTTCCTTCACGTGTTCAAGTAGCCCTGCAGGCTGTGCTCTACACTCTGTGAAGAAGCCTCTGGGAACCACAAGGGACCCCAAGAGTCTCTGCCAGTGGGCTCTGTCTCATCCCAGTTGGGCGTTCTCTCTGGAGCTTAGTTGCCTCCTCTGCCAACACAGTGCCAGCAGTTCGTTCAGGGATGCCAGCGGGGTCCAGTGTCCTCGAACGTAGTGGGAGCTCTGTGAAGACTTAACGAGCAAAGGTGGGAAGGGTGACCAGGTCCGATCTACAGGGGATCCACGAGGTGGTGACATTGGTGTCACTTGCAGGTCCATGGGGCCCGGGCTGTCTTGCAGCTGTACCCGGAGAACTCGGAACAGGTGAGCCCGTGGGCGCTGTGAGCAGGGAAGTGGGGACCCAGAGCGGGTAGCTGTGTGCCCCTCACGAGGCTGGGAGGTGACAGGACATGTTCATGTGACGGGTGGAAAAGAAGGAACGACAGCCTGGGACTCACAGCGACACTTCTGATGACCTCCTGTCCTAAGGGCTGGTATCTGGGGCTTGAGGTGGGGGACACCAGCAACAGGAGCTGGGAAGTATAGATCCAGACAGGGGCTGAGCTGTCCTCACGGCAGCATGACAGAGTCTGGCTCCCAGGTGCTGGCCATTCATGCTGAGGTGTGAGTGGGGCCCTGCTTTGTTCTGTAATTCCCCAAGGGAGATATAGCATGACTGGGTGGCCCACACTGTGCCGTGTAGCTTTTCTTTTTCCTTTGTGGCTTTTGCAGACTAAAGACATTCTGTCACCAGGCAGTGGTGCAGTGGTGGAGGGGAGGAGTGTTAGGCTGAAGGTCTGGTGCCTCTGGCCTGATGCCTGTCCTCTGTCCCCAGTTGGAACTCATCACGACCCAGGCCACGCGGGCTGGCTTCACAGGTGGCGTGGTGGTGGATTACCCCAACAGTGCCAAGGCAAAGAAGTGAGGGCAGTGTTGTGGGGTGACCCCGAGGTCGGGCGGCAGGTAGGGAACAAGGCCTCATGAGCCAGGCCTCACTCCGTGTTCTCTTGTTCCAGGTTCTACCTCTGTCTGTTCTCTGGGCCTTCAGCCTTTCTGCCAAAGGTGAGGGAACCTGGGTTACAGCTGTGGGAAAGTGCCAGGAGGATGCTGGCCATCAGGGCTGTTGAGCCAGGAGCGCAGAGCCCAGTACACCTAAGTTATCCAGGTCTGGGTGCAGAGTCTGCCCTGTAGGCCCAGGAGGGCAATTGGCTTCTCAAGGGCCTAGTTGTGTGCCTGCTGGAAGGGCCGTGGCTGGTTGCACAGCCTCTTGGTTGGGCAGATCAGGTAAGAGCGCCAGGGGCTCAGAGACCACTGTGGTTCCTACAGGGGCTGAGTGAAAGTGAGGACAGAGAAGAGGCCACAGAGTCCAAGTTCACCAAGGACAGGTAAAACCATTTTTGAGTAAAACAGATCACCTTTTGTGTCCTGTCTGCTTCCTCAGGCCTCAGGTGAAGCCACTGCTGAGGTGACTGACATGGTGGCAGGACAGGCCTCGGATCTGTGAGGCTGTTCCTGCCCTCCTTGTGCCATGCTGAGCAGGCTGCCCTCCTTCACCTGCACCCTGGACCCATCTCTCTGTGTTTCCCTCGCCGAAGCCCAGACCAAGCCCTGGAGCCCTGTGACGGGCCTTCTGGACGGCAGTGTCCTCATGCGACTGCCTCTTGCTTCCTCCCTGCCACTCACTCAGCTCCGTGGCCTCGAAGACTGTCTGGTCAAGCCCACCACAGCGTCCACCTTGCCAAGTCTGCTCCCTTGTGCTCTTTTCCCTTCCGTGCTGCCCCATCTGACCTGCCAGTGTGGTGGTCTTGGTGGCAAATGAACCTTCTGATACTTCCTCTCCCGCCCTTGATCCTGCTCTTGGCCCTCGTCCTCCCTGGCTGCTGCTTCCCATAGAACTGTTGCCTCCCCCTACCATGCTCTTCTGAACTCTAAATCCAACTGAAGGACAGGTCCCTAGTACCTTTTTTGCTTTTTTTTTTTTGGTGATACTGGGAATTGAACTAAAGCCTTTACACTGAGTTACTGCCCTAGGCCTTTCTTATTTTATTATATTTTATTTATTTTGGGTTTTTGAGACATTATCTTGCTGTGCAGGTTGGCCTTGAACTCACTAAGTTGCCCAGGCTGATCTTAAGCTCATGGTGAGCTTCTTGCCTCAGCCTCCCAAGCGCTGGAATTACAGGTGTGTCACCACACCCAGTTTTATTTTTTATTAGGGTCTCGGAAGTCACTAGGTTGAACTTGGGATCATTTTGCCTCATCCTCCTTTGTGCAGGGATCTCAGGCATGAGCCCAGAGGGCCAGCCGCCCAAATCATACCTTTAATCCCAGCCCACCTCTGATCTCCTACTGCTGGCTCAGTGTCCACACCTGGCTTTGGCCCAGGTATCTCAAACCAAGGGGAGCTCTTGGTTCTCACTTTGTAGGCCACCTCTGCCTCCTGACTGATGGTCTCCTCGCAGCCAGCTGCCCTGTCAGCAGGTCCTGCGCGTCCCAGTCTGACCCTCCTGCCCATTAGACTTGTCGCCACCACCCCCTGCACCCCTGCATGTCTGTCTGGGAGGCTCCCTGCTAGCAGTCTTTGCCTGTTCTCTGTGTATTTTCCACACTGCAGACTCCTTTCCTTCTTTTGTTCCTTGAAATGGAGATCGGAGGGCTGGGGATTTAGCTCGAGTGGTACCGTGCCGACCTTGGACACAAGGGCCCGAGTTTGACTCCTGGCACCACACACACAAAATATACATCAGAGTTCATCCCTTGTGTGCCTAGTATGTGCAGTTGCATTCCCCTTCCTCTGGTGCCCACCTTGCACTGCTCTAAGCTGTACAATTTTGTTATGGGTCAGGTGGCCCTGACATCAGAACAGTGTCTCTGAGGAAAAGAGGTTCACTTTTGGCCCTGCTTGGTATCACTGATGGGTCGTAAGATGAGTGCACATCAAGTAGAAAAGTGGGTGGATGTGTGTTGGGAAAGTGCCCCTGTGTGAAAATCCACTGTTCCTGTGCCCGCCCAGGCGTGCCACTGAACCATGGGCACCACAGTCATTCTTAGCTCTGATGCCCCCTGGGGGCTCGGGCTCTTGCAGATGTTTGTCTGAGGTGCCCATCCATGCTCTCATTGAGCGTCTGCCTCCTGCTCTGGAGGAAATGCAGGCTTCACTCCGCTGTGTGTCCTAGGACCGCCCCTGGGAGGCTGTGAGGATTGTCTGTTGCTAGCCCTTCTGTCTAATTGGATTAAGGACAAATTTTAAGCCTGTGCCTAACTGAGCTCTGGTCTGCATTTTTGTGAGCAGGGTCTCACTGTGTAGCCCAGGCTGGCCCGGAACTCATGGCAATCCTCCTGCCTCAGCCTCCCCTCCTGAGTGCTGGGACGACAGGCGTGTACCATCACGTTTGGCTCGGGCCACATTTTTTTCTTCCTTCTTTCACCGGAGCTTTCCCACATCTTTGCTGCCCCTCCCCCTAGCTGCTGGCCACATTCCCATCTCCTTTGCTCCTGGCACTGTGGTTTGGGCCCCTCCCCAGGATCCCCTGCTCCTTTACCTCCTCGATGCCTTTTTCTGTTCTCACTGGCTCGCATCCTGTCCCCACTTACTACTCTGCGCACGTCTGTGCTGCTTTGCCCCTGGCCGAGCAAGCCCAGGTGTCCTAGTGGCACTTGCTGATGCACCTGCATCTGTTTCTCTGCCCTTTTTCCAGGGCCTTGTGGCCTTTCCAGCCCAAGGTCTTCTTTCCTCTCCCCGTACTTATGTGCCTTGCCAAGTCCCCCACGAATCATCCTCTAGGCACCCGAAGTCTAGATGGTTTCTCCTTGTGTTGAGAGGAAGCAGAGTCCTTGCTGGTCTCCAGACTGCCGTGTGCTTCTCTTCCCCCCTTAAGATCTCCCGAGTCCCAGCCCCTTCCTGTAGACACCAGCGCCTCTAGCCAGGCTCCTGGGTTTCTGGAGCAGCCCGTGGGCCTCTGCAGTTACAGGCCGGCAGAGGACGTAGCTGCTTTAAGCATGCAGGGCCACATGCACGTGGGCTGAGACAGAGGACTCCGTGGGCTGCGTCCCTGCAAGCTGCGTGGAGCAGCATGTTGGCCAGGTGGCGGCGTGGCCTGTGGGAGCCCTGCCTCCTTCTCAGGGCCTCTTGCCCCTTGGGTGCTGGGGATCGCACTGCTCCCCAGCCAGGGCCGGAGGCCGAGATCAGTTCTGGAGGAGCATCGTCAGATCTGCCACGAGCGGGCAGCCTTGTTTTCCTGCCTCCGACACACGTAGGAGCTGGGCCAGGGCCTCGTGTGTGGCTCTGGCTCCCTGGGCCCTGCTCCCGGCGCAGTTTACCCCACAGTAGGTGCTGCCACAGATAGGCTGCATGCACGCCAGACGTGTAAGTGCGAGGCACAACCCAATCTGCACAGGGTCCCCTGGCCCCAGTGCACATTACAGGAAGGGGTGACGGGGTGGGGGGGCCATCATGGAAGGGAAGCTGGTGCATGAGAAAGAGGCCATCGGCACCCACCTGCCTCAGAAGGCAGCCCACCATTCCTCGTGGGAGGGAGGGCCTCCTCTTGGGCAGCCATCCTGTCATCGCAGCCTTGTCTTGCTGCAGGGTCCCGTGCAGGATGGCCCGGCGGGGCTTGGTGAAGAAGAGCCGAGAGTGGGTGCTGGAGAAGAAGGAGCGCCGCAGGCGGCAGGGCAAGTGGGTCCTGGGGGAACAGTGGGGGGGGGGCACTGGCTGGGGCACTGAGGGGGCTGGACTGTGGAAGTCCTGCGGCCTCTGACACCCTGCTGTCCCATCTGCACTCAGGGAAGTCCGGCCTGATACCCAGTACACTGGCCGCAAGCGCAGGCCCCGCTTCTGAGCCCACGCCTGCCTCTGCCACATTTTCTGGATTGAGAGACCTGACAATGCAGTCTGTAGGAGGGTTCTACAGTTCCCTAAATATTTTTTCTAAAGTTTCTAAGACTTTATTGTATTATAAAACCAAAGCAATAAACCACTTTCTGTGGACTTGTGTGGCTCTGGCCTCTCCCAGTCCTGTGGTCCTTGTGTCCAGTGTCTGAGGTCCCTGTGTCAGGGCTACCGTGTGACTCAGGCAGGAAGCAGGTTTAAATGACTAAGATGGAATCATGCATACACATGCGCACACATGCATGCATACCCACCCTGTACTGAGATCAAGCTCAGGACAGTTTGATCTCAGGCCCAACCTAGAAAGCAGGGGCAGTGCCTCTGAGCTACAACCCCAGCCCAGAAAGTACCCTTTTAACCTGTACGGAGTTGGGTGGCTCCCTTGGGTCCGTGGCTTACGTGTCACCATGTTCTGTGGCGTAGTTGGGGATCAGGGTATGGTGGGTTCGGGACCGCCTTCGGCCCTGGGGCCTGCACCACTTCTGCTGACCCAGGGCGGGAGGCTGTACCCAGCCTGCACTCGGTGGCCTCCAGGCTGTCTCCTGTCCCATCAGCAGTGCTCAGAGGGCGGGGCCTGCTCTGGAATGTGGCAGCAAGCTGCTGACAGATTGATGTCCCTGTCGTTGGAGGCTGCAGCACAGGAGGGACTAGGTCTGGGCCTGGCGGTGCGGGACAGCCAGACAGTGGTGGAGAAGCCGAGACTGTCTGGAGTGAGCTTGGGCCCGAGAGTCTCACCCCGAGAGTGGGGCCTCCTGGGCACCAGACTGCACGCTGGGCCTTTGGGCAAAGCCTTAGGCACTTTGTAGGGTAAGGGCGTGATTTGGGAGCTCTCCCGACAGGCCAGGCGTCGTCTACTGAATGGGACATTCTCTCTGCTCTGAGCCCTTCCCCACGGCTCGCCTCCACACGTCACATCTACAAGGGCTACAACAGCACAGTCAGACATATACAAATGTTTATTCTACATAAAAAGTTCACAAAATGGGCAGCTGGTTGTACCAAGACCTTTGGTAAGGGGTGGAGGGAGAAGGCAGCAAGGACTGGTCAGTCGCTGGGCAGGAGCGAAGCCGAGGGAGGGCGGGGCGCAGACACGGCCCCGCCCCCTGCCGCATGCACCTGCATGCACTTCCTGCCTGTCCGAGGGGAGGCGGGGTGGGGCGTGGCCCGAGGTGCCCCAGGAAGGCTGGCTGCTGAATACTGCATCGGAGACACCTGACACCACGTGGCACATTGATGAGGGCAGCAGGGCAGGATGACTACAGGCCTGAGTGACATGTGGCTTTCCAGAGAGGGGTCCGCTGTCCCGAACATGCAACACTGGCTTTCGAACCTGATAGGCCTGTTGGGGACAGCAGCTGCTCTGCCTCCAGCTCCAAGGCCCAGAGGCTGCTTCTGGGAGGGAGGCCGAGGCAGGACCTGATGGCTCTGCCTGGTAGGGTAGGGAGCCTCCTGGCAGTGGTCGGCAAATAGAGGCTTAGTGCTGGGTTGTCCCTCAGGGCCACCCGTCCCCAACCTAAAAAGCAGCACCATGTGGCCAGCTGGTCCCCACCCTTCGGGGCTCGGCACTGGGGAAACAGCTGGAGAGGCTAGGGGACAGGGTGGATGAGCAGGGGGATGGGGGCACGGCTCGGGTCCAGGAGGAGCCTGCACCCAGGGAAGAGTGGACCCCAAGTGAGAGGGCAGAACAGCCCTGAGCAGGCCCCGAGTCTCCCACAGGGCCTGTCCCCAGCCTGCTCCCCGTCTCTGCACAGACACACTCACAGATCATGCACACGATGTGGCTCAGGGCCCGGGGTGGGGCGGGGAGGAGCAGGACATGTGGGAGCGGGGGTGTCCGAGCCAGAGGGGTGGGGAGGGTGACACAGCCAGGGGCCTCCGCGGGTGGCGTCCGGACAGGAGTGGCAGGCGGCTCTATCCAAAGATGCCTCCGATGGTGGAAGCGATGACGATGCCCAGGATCACACAGCAGATGATGATCAAGATTTTCTTCTGCAAAAGGGCAGAAAGGAGAGTCCTCAGCGGGCAGCTGGAGAGGGGCTGGCAGCTGACAGCCTGGCAGTGAAGGGCACAGGCAGAAGGGCTGGGGCTGGTGACAGGACGAGTGGGCGCTGGGCATGGCGCAGGTGAGCTGGAGACTGACCCGGCGCGCCTTGCTCTGGTACTTGACGGCCTTCTTGGTGTCAGACACGGCCCGCTCCACATAGTCCACCGCGTGCTCCACGTTGTACTCAATCCTGTCAATCATCTCGCCCTGTGGGGCGGGGGACGCCCAAGCTGCAGGGGCCTCCCTCCTCGGGGTGCGGAGGGGGCTCAGGCCAGGGCCTCAGGGAAGCACCCTAAGGCAGAGAGAGAGAGGTAGAAGGTGAGGCAGCCGGCTGCCACTGCCCAACTGTGCCCAGGCCCTGGCCATGGCGTGGAGGGCCCGGGGCTCGGGGCAGCTCCCACCCCTCCCACAGAGCAGCCACCCTGAGGTGGAGCTGGCCGTGCAGTCGCAGCCAAGGGGGCAGGCACCATGCAGACAATGCTCAGCCCGGGGCCTGGTGCCAAGCAAGGAGAGAAGCAGGACCCGTGGCTGGGGTCGGAGACTGCCCTGGCTGTCACTTTCGAGGTGGCCATGCTGAGCCCTCCCACCCCATCCTGCTCAGGCACTATCTTCCTTAAGACCCCTTGGCAGCCCAAGAGCTGTCTTGGGCACTGCCATCTGGTCTCATGATCCTCTGGAGGCCACTCAGGCCACGACACTGCCCCCAAGGTCCTCAACCACAGTGGATCCGGATCTCCCTGTCCAGTATGGATGCCTTCATAGTGTCCCTGTCACCATGGTCTGAGCCTCATCAGGACGCAGGAGCAGCTTCCACGTCACTTCCAAGTTTAAAGCCCCTTAGTCAAGCTGAGTGTGCTGGTGTATGCCTGTAATCCCAGCACTCAGGAGGCTGAGGCAGGAGCACCTTGCCTTTGAGCCCAGCCTGGGCAGCTTAGCAAGGTCAAGACCAGCCTGGAATATATAATGAAACCTGGTCTCAAAAAACCAAAGTGTAAAACAAAACCAAACTGAATCAAGAAGAGTCTGGACCCTTCCCACCAAGAGGGATGGCCTCTCCCAAAGCCCAAGGGAAAGCAAAGACCTCAGAGACCAAAGGATGTCCATGGCCACAAAAAGACTACACATCCATCACACATTCCAGAAGCCAGGCACTGTGCCTCTGGAGTACCCTGATACCTTGGGAAGAACACCCCTAGGAGTACCAAGCTCCCTTGGCCAGGGAGCTGCCCACAAAGATCACAGACGACCACACACTTGCGTTCATTTCAAGGCAGCACGCACCAGACCAAACAGGTGGTGAAGAAGTTCTGACATTCGTGCGTAGAGTTCAGCACGCATGGCTGGCTCCGGCAATGTTGTCAACATAAAAGATCAACTAAACTGAGTCCAGCTGGATAATCTGAAATATAGGCTTTTCAAAACTTAAAAGAAAAAAACCGTAATTGGGCAGGTTGTACACATACTTTGGGAGGCTGAGTCAGGAAGATCCCAAGTTTGAGCCCAGCCTGGGCAACTTAGTGACTTTGAGGGTACTTGTCTCAGAAGGCTAGGGATATCACTCAGGGGAAAGCCCTGGCTTCAATCCCCAAAACCTCCCCCCAGAAGGATCCTCCATGTGCCCAGGGACCACCACCAAGGCCCTATCTATTCAGCCTTCACTGCGCCTCGGCTCTGACCGCTCCTTGTGCTCCGCACACAGACCTTCCTCCCTTCACAGAAGCCCAGCTCTCACCCTGGGACATCTTCCCAGGTGGCTCCTCTCACCTCCTCTGGTAGCTTCACACATGTCCCTTCCCCCAGCAAAAAGGCTTTCCCTTGATCTCCACACGAGTGCCAGCCCCGTTACTGTGTCACTATTCCTCAGAGAGAGGCCCTCAGACCAGAGGAACTGGCATCGCCCTTGAGACATGTACATCCAGGTTCCTCCACCTGCCCCTTACAATAACCCTTCCAGAGTCCAAACACCCGCCAGTCACCCGGCCACCTAATGTCTCCCAAGCACCTACTAGGAGGGAATGTTCATTTGCTCCTCCCAAATAGCTGTGCTCCCTGGAGCAGCCCCTAGTTGTTCTGGTCACCCCCGGCTAGATTAGCAGCCAGTTCCGTGGCACCCAATAAAGAGCTGGTGACTAAGATGGGGGCGGGGAGGTGAGGCCATGCAGGGCCAAGCGGAGCCATGCAGAGGGTCCTGCGGGGCCCAGCCCACAGCAGATGCTTGGTTACCTGAGTGCTCCGTCCCTCCCGGCAGTGCAGCGTGTTGGGCGGAAATGGCAGGGTTAGCACAGCCCCAGGTGCTGCTGTGGTTTGGGGAGGGGGGAGGTGACCCAGGCACCCACCTGGCTCTCGACCAGCATGGCCATGTCCATGAACATGTCATGCAGCTCGCGGATGCTGTTCTCCAGCTTGATGATCTCACTGTGCCGGGTCTCAATTTCGCTCAGAGCCTGCTTCGAGACGCTGGAGTCCATTATGATCTGAGACAGAGGACAGGAGCTGGGACCCAGAGGCTTGCTCAGGCCCAGGGTAGGGAGAGCAAAAGGCCGAGGCGGAGGCTACTGTGATGGGCAAGTGCTCTGGAAGGAGGCAGTGCTCCCATCTTACTAGGGTTACCTAACCTCACGTTCCCCTCCTTCGGGGAGGAACCCCTGCAGGGTGACAAAGAACTCTCATGGGTCATTGGCCCAGTGCCCTCCCGGAAGGAACAGAGGTCCTGAGGGTGACGGGAGAGTCCCCAGGCATTGGCAAACGATCAGGGATAGCAAGGAAGTGGATCCAACTGGGAGCACTGGGACTTTTCTTTTTCCCATGTTGGGGATTGAACCCAGGGCTTTCGCAAAGAGCCGCATGTTCAGGCCCCCCTTTAATGAGACAAGGTCTAAGTGGCCCAGGCAGGATTCGAACTTACGGTCTTCCTGCAGAGAGCTGGGGATATGTATGTATGAGCCCGTGCCAAGTCCACCTTTTCCACTAACGCTCCCTCTCTCGTAACTCAGTTCCCCCTCAAACCTGCCTGGCAGCGTGGTGTGCTCAAATACTGCCCAGACCCAGCGCTGGCACACCTGCTGGGTCTGAGTGGGAGCAGTTAAGTTAGGGGAATCACGGTAAGAGGAGCAGGGTTCATGCTCACCCCGGAGGCAAAGATGGCAGGATTTCCACTCTCCAGCATGTCCTCCAGTTCCTCACTGGTTGTGGTCCTGCCAGCTGCAGACGTTTGTTTGCACTGATCAGCACCCTACCTGCGAGCTCTGCAGCAGCCATGTCCTCCAGGCTCCCTCTGGCTCCGCCCCCAACCACAAGCCCCACCCATTGGGCACAGGCCCCGCCTCCAGCTCACTGATTTCCAGCTGTCTCTGGATGCGACCCTTGCAGCGCTCCCGGTAGTCGGACTGAGTTGCATTGTACTCCGACATGACCTCTACAAACTTCCGCGACAGCGTGGAGTGCTGAGGGCCGAGACAGGAGAACAGGTGTCAGGCGGCGTCAGGATGTGGAGACTTGGGTGGCCCCAGCCCTGGCCCCGACGCACCTGGGTCTTTCGGATCCTCAGGTCTGCCGAGGAGCGGTTCAGGCCTTCCTCCTGCTCGATGCTCTGCTCGATGCCTGGGGCGGGAGGGCTGCTGAGCCTCGACATCCCCATCCACCATGCCTCCCAACCAGGGCCCCAGGCCTGCTCCGACTCTGCTCGGCTCTGGGTGATATGTGTGGTGGGGTCATGGGAGGCAGGGAGGAGGGTGAACTGCCAGGCCTGACGAGGGACCGCCTGTGAGGGCCCTTCCAGCTGGGGTCAGCGCCTCTGTGCCAGGTCTGGTGGCCCACCCATGAATTGACCCCACTGCCCCTCTGCTCAGGAATGCTGTTCACAAGGCCCATGCCACCTGTGCCCACCCTCTGTAGCACATGTGACCCCAGATTAGGCAGCCATAGGACATGTATGTCTGCATTCATATAGCACTGGGCAGCCTGCATGGGGCCAGGAGATGCTGGCCGCTGATGGCTTTTTGCTTTTCACATTTTTAAAACAACGTCTTGATATATAATCAAGGCTGGCCTCAGTCTTGTGCTCCTCCTGCCTCAGCCTCCCAGGTAGCTGGGATTACTTGTAGGGACCATGGTACCTGGCTTTCCTCAAGCTTCTTTAGCATAAGCCAGGGACAGTGGCCTGTCTTGGACAAAGTCTCAGGTGTTTGTGACCCTGGCTGAGCCCACAACCTGGTCCAAATGGTGTCACCCTCAAAAAAGGGACCCTTGGGGGGCTGGAGGGTTAGCTCAGTGGTCCTGGTGCCTGCCTCGCAAGCGCAAGGTCCTGAGTTCGTTCCCCGGAAACCACATACAATGCTGGGCGTGGAGACTCAAACCCACCAGCAGTCAATACCACATACCATGGTGCTGGGCGTGGTGGCTCACGCCTGTCATCCCAGCACTCGGGAGGCAGAGGCAGGAGGATTGCTGAGTTCGAGGCTTGCCTGGGCTACATAGTGAGCTCAGAGCCAGCCTGAACTACAAAGCAAGACCCTGTCTCAAACAACAAAAAAAGGGACCCTTGGGGACAGTGATACCCATAGGCTACTCAAGGAAGCAAGACCAGGCCACCACCTGACCGTCTCTTATCAGCCAAGGGCAGACTCACTCTTTAACTTGGAACGAACTTTGTTTGCCGTCTTCTTTATGTCAGACATGAGTTCTTCCAGCTCCTCCTTGGTCTCTGGGGAGGCAGGGGCGTGGGGTGTAGACACCCTGGCTTCCCACTGCCTGATGTTGAGGCCCCCTGGGGTCCCGGGTTTGCCCCTCCTTTGACTCAGGCTTGGCCTGCTCCCATTCTTGGTCAAGGCCACCCAGCTGCAGCGTCCCCCCTCACCGCCTTCGAAGGCGCCTCCTGCCTCCTTCGCTGGCTCCCACCCCCTGGAGAAAACAGATGGGTCTAAATTTAAGGAAGGGATAATTGTGGAGCAGCTGGCAGGACTGGAGTTGGCACTGGGGAATGTGTACTTGGTGCTTGCCTGAGTCGGAGGTGGGCTGCAGGCTCACCTGGCCTCACCTGGTGGCCAGGGAAGTAAGTGGCCAGACAGGGGGCTGGCAGGAACCAGGGTGGCAGAAGCCCTGTGTCACCTGCCTCCCCAGGGTCACAGCCACAAGGCCCCAGGCAGGGAAGGCCCTGTTCAACTCACACAGCTGCCTCCGTGTGCTGGGCTCCACCAAGTGCCAGCGATGGAGGCCCAGGCCCAGGTGGAAGCCCGTGGAGGTTCAAGCAGGTGGGCCCCCGTGGGGCAGAGGGTCCTGCTGGTGGCAAGTAGGTGAGGGCAGGTAGCAACTTGCTCCAACTAGAACCACCTCCTTACACTGGCAGAGACCATGAAGATGCCCAGCCCACCTGTCTCCACAAGCTTTGGCTGTGTCTTCCTGGGGCACTCCTGGCAACCCCCAAGCCCTGGGCAGGCCCCTGGGGTAGTGGGGCTCGTTTCTCACTGGCACCTTTCTAACTGCGCCCTCCTGGGCTGGCGTGTGTCCCCAGAGGGAGGGGGAAGAGTGTGAACAGTGGCACTGCTGGGCCTGCACATCCCCACCTACCATGCCCCCCAAGCCCCTAGAAAGGGGCACCTCCAAGAGGAACATGAGGCGGGGGGCACCACAGAGCGGAGGAGGGCGCCTCTTTCACACGAACAAAGGGAAACTTGGTTACCAGCTGCTCTGACGTCTCAGCCTCTTTTGCTCAGACCCAAAATAGCCCAGCCGGATGGCAGCCCCCAGAGGAGGCAGAGCAGCCTGGGCCGGGAGAGCCCCCCACCGCCGCCACCTCCTCCTGCCCAGTTGGCTCTGCCCAGTGCCCCAGGGGGGAGACCCTGCCCCGGTTGAATGCGGGTCTCAGCCAGGTCACAGGGCCTTTCCTGGCTCAGGACACAGAGGGGAAGAGCAGGTGGGGGAGAGGCTCTGCCGTGCCCTCCCTGCAGCAGCAGCCCACCCCCCAGCTGCTCTGAGGACTCTATTCCCACCTCAAGATCAGCCCTCCTGACCCTCCGTGGGAGCAGCCCACACAGGGACACAGTGACCCAGATACCCACAGGGACACAGCACACGTCACATGCTGTCTCCCGGATGCGTCTTTGGGGAGGGGCGACATGTGGTCACTGCACTGGCAGCCCATGGGGACAGCCACCCACAGCCTCGGCGGGGCTGGGTCCTGGGCATGGTGGGAGGGGCACGGGCCTCGGTTCACACCCAGTGTGGGCGGGGAAGCTGATGCTGGTCTCTGATGGGCCTGGGGGTGCGGGCACTGGGCACCTAGGTAGCCAGGCCTTGCCCCTTTGGACAAGCATGGTGCCCTTCCCAGGCTTCCTTACGCCCCCAAATGCCAGCACCTTCAGTGAGAGGAGAGGACACTGGCTGTGGGGAGGACCCCAATCTGAGGGGCAGGGTCCCCACTACAGGGAAGACTTGGGCAATGTGCGTGTGGCACCCTGGCACATGCTTGGTGCAGCAATGGACATCTCACCAGGAATGTGAGGACCGGGAAAGGGGACTGACTGTCTGGGAATAGAGCAGAATCCAGATCCATGTCACTTCTGGTGCAAAGGGAGAGGGGACTTCCGGGAGCCCCAAGAATGACCGGCTCCAGCGTGCAAAGTGGCCCTGCGCCAGGGCCATGGGCTTGCTGGACGCGGCCAGCTGGGCCAGCTCACCTCCCTCGGCGCGGTCGGCTCAGCTCTGCCACCTGCTCTGGGGATGCGCAGAGGGCGGGCGGCTCTTACGGATCACAGGCTGCTCCTTCCCTGAGCCCCAGGCACCAGCGCGGGCCGGGACCCATCCAGGCCCTAAGAGGGCTATTCCCACCTCCAACCCTCTGTGGGAGACCCGCTCCGGCTGGCGACAGTGAGCCTGACCACGGGCAAGGACAGATGTGCTTCCTGAAGTGTCCGCCGCCCGAGGCCCAGCCGCACCGAGGAGCCAGGCCCGGGGCCGCGCGTCACACTCACTCTCGTCGGGGTTGGGGGACGCCAGGATGGCGCTGTGCTTGCGCTTCACCTCCTCCACGTTCTCCGCGATCTTGTCAATGAAGCCCCGGATCTCCTCCACCTGGGGGCCGTGCGGGCGTCAGGAGGGCGAGCGAGCGCCGCTGGCGCCGGGAGGGAAGGGAGGCCAGACGGCCAGGCGGGCCGACAGGGGCTGAGGCGGAGGCGCGGGCCGCTCCCCGACATTCCTTGCCCTGGGCTTCCTCTTGGACCTCCACCACGGGGGCCCTCACAGGTAGCAGCCCCACCCTGGCTCGGGGGGCCGAGGGAGCTGCGGTGGTCCCGGCAATCGCGTGGGGCAGATGGGCCGCTCTGGCTCCCACCTGCTCGAAGAACTCATCCATGAAACGGTCTCGGTCCACAGCGACAGTGACGTCATCATCATCATCGCTATCCTTGGCCTGCATGGGGTTGTACACATGGGAGTGAGTGGACCTCGCGCCCAGCTTGTGGGGCATGTTCGCACTGGCATCCCTTTCCTGGGACAAGGACAGACCTGGCTAAGCCCTCAGCTCAGAGCCACCAGGAGACCTGGAGCAGCCCTGAGCACCAGTGTGAGGACAGGGGTCTCCAGCTGCAGGCCAGGGCCCCCTCCCGGCCCAGTGGCCTGTCCTCACGGCAGTGGGGAGCTCCTGCCTTGGGGGTCAAGAGAGCCAGCCCACCAGCTGATGTGTCCCTGGGTGGCGGGGCCTGGCTGTGTGCTCCCATGCCCCAGCAGCCGCACTAAGCCACCCCATCGGGGGTGCAGGTGGGTAATCATGTCTCTAGCTTCCAGGGATCTAGTCCCGGCCCTTACTGTCCGCTCCGCCCCTTTAATCAGCCAGGGGCAGCCACTCTACTGTAAGGTCGAGGTCCCCCTGCATAGTGAAGATGGGGTCAAGCAGGGCCCAGGCCGGGACCGTCACCTCCCAGACTGGGGTTCAGGGCCAGGTCACACATCACGCCCCAAGGGAGGGACACTGCTGGGCTCTCACCAGGACTGGATCAGACAGAGCTCAAGGGACCATCAGGCCAGGGCCTGGCTGGGGACTGAGCCACCTGTGTGCAGGGAAGGAAGGCCGGGAAGGTAGGGACAGCCGAGACTAATAACGGGCCAGACTGTCACCCAGCCAAAGCAGGGACCCGCCACCGAGAGGGGTGGCTGGAGCCTTTATGGGGGCGGCTCACAGGGGCCTCCTCCCATCGGGAGCTCACACCTCCTCCCCCAGTAGCTAAAATAAACCCCCGCTCCCGCTCCCCACCCGTGTCTATGGCTGCTGCCAGGTGGCTGCCCCTCCCCAGCTCCCCCTCCCGTGGCCACAGCACATCCGGGAACTGCTTCCATACTTCTGGACTCCTGGCTGGGCCCAGGAGTTCAGTCAGAGCATTCCTGAGAGAAACTGAGGCACGCTGCGGAGCGCAGGAGTCCTGTTCCCAGCCTGGGAAGCCAGCCAGGCTGAGACATAGCCGCACGGTGTCCTGCGCGCTTGCTTGGGGTCCTTTTCTGAGGGGAACACGAGTCCCAGCCCTGTCCTCAGAAGCCCTGGGGTCCGGGCTGGCGGCTCTCTGGACCTCCGCCTGCCCACCCATCGCGCAGGGGCCTGTCTTGTCCAGCTGTGGTCCAGCCAGCTGTGGGGCCCGGCAAGACCTCGGGCGAGTGCTCCGAGGGGACCTCACTAAGTCCCCAGCTGCTTGCCCGGGACATCTCCCCACCCCACGCTTCCTCCACTGCCCCCCAGAGCCCCACAGCCATCTCCCTGCCTGCTGGTTTCCCAGACCACTGCGGCTGGCTACCGCAGCCCCGGCCAGCTTGGAACCCCTTCCCTTCCCCGTGGCTGGGCCACGAGCCCGAAGAATCACTGTTGCCCCTCCCTGTGACCTGAAGTGAAGGCGGCCGCTGCACCCCTCAGTTTCCCTCCTCAGGTGAAGCATTCCCGCCCCTTCAAGTCCTTCCCAGGGACCTCAGTCGGCCTCGTTCTGCCCTGTCTCCTCCTGAAGTACAGCACACAAGCCGAACCTGCTGTGGCCTGGGGTCTGAGAGAGGCAAATCATGGACTCACAGCCTCCCTCTTTCCAGACAGTCTATCTTTGTTCATAGGGCTGGGGATCGCAAGGGTGATCCTGTTGCGCTTCCCCACCACAGTCTACAGCTGGATTGGGGCTCAGATGAAAGATTTTTTTTTTTTACTGATTCGTTTCTTCATTTGTTCTCATCCCTGTTTCTGTATGTGAAATCCGAATGGCCTGGCTTCCTCCACTGTATCCACATCCGGCCCCAGCCCTGTGGCACCGCTCTTCCTTCTGCCACCACGCTGATGAACAACTCAGGGCTTTTTATCCGCTTTCCCTGGACACTGAGTTAAATGACAAGGACGGAGGACGCAACAGCAGGGGCCCTGCCCCTCCATATTCTTGACCTGACTAATGTGGCTGAATGTGGCTTGAATGACTAATGCGGCTGCCCTGGGCCTATCTTCCTGCCATCCTGGGTCGGCTGCGGTGGGGTGGAGGCATCACACATGCGTACAAAGTGGGTGCCCAGAAACCTGCCGAGCAATCAGGACCCAGCTCTCTAGGGATCTGCACAGCGCCAGTCAAAGCTCCAGAAAGGGGCTGGGGTGGGGCTGAGGCCTTGGGAGCTGGTGTCTGGAGCTCAAACGTCCTCTGGATGGAAAGCTGTGGCCAGTATCACAGTGGCACCTCGCCAGCCACCTGGCCAATGCCAGGCTCAGTGCCCAGCTCAGGACTCCCTGTGCCCTGTGCCTCCGAGCCAGGAACCCAGGAGTGCTCTTCCTCCTCTCCCCTTCTTCATGTCCTACCAACATCCACTTCGTCTTGGGGTCTTTCCCTCATTTTGTGCTTCCTAGCCCTGGTCCTGAGATTTGAACCCAAGCAAGTGCACTACCTTTGAGCTCCAGTCCCAGCCCCTTGGGGGAAATTCTCTTGCTTTATCTCATACTGGGGATTGAATCCAGGGCCTTTGCACTGAGCTACATACCCAGTCCTCTCTAAATCTTTTATTTTGAGGCAGGGTCTGGCTAAGTCCCTTAACTACCCATATTGGGCTTGAACTTGAGACCCTCCTGTCTCAGCCTCTCAGAATGCTGGCATTACAGTGTGCCACCAGTGCTTAGGGGGATTTTTAAAAACTAGTTTCTGGGTCCGGAGATTTAGCTCAGTGGTTCCAGCGCCTGTCTTGCAAGCGCAAGGCCCTGAGTTCGATCCCAGTAACCACATACAGTGCTGGGCGTGGTGACTCACGCCCACCAGCAGTCAATACCACATACCACAGTGCCGGGCGTGGTGGCTCACACCTGTAATCCCAGCACTCGGGAGGCAGAGGCAGGAGGATTGCTGAGTTCGAGGTTTGTCTGGGTTACATAGTGAGCTCAGGGCCAGCCTGAACTACAAAGTGAGACCCTGTCTCAAAAAACAAAATAAAAAACCAGTTTCTAGCTACCTCAGAAATACTGAGAGTTTATAGGGATAGGGCTAGTGAGACTGGTTTTTAAAAGCACCTTCTGCCCCCACCCCACCAGCCACTGGTATGGTCTCCCCCTTTCTGGCTAGCTGTCCCACCTCCAGCCCGCACAATCCAGAAAGAGGAGGACTGGGAGCAATGCCGCCAACAGGACCTCGAGGAAGAGACCCGGCCAGGGCCCCCCAAAGCAGAAAGCCCTGAAGTTCCCTAGTAGTGGCTGAGCAGTCCTGGTGTCTTCCTGGCAGAGGTGCCAGGATTCCAGGACTCTTTCCTGGAAGCCAGCATCTGATTCCTCCAGGAGGCACAGAGGCCGTCCTGGCAGTGGGGATGGCATCAGGCCAGCCGGCGGGCTTGATTCATCCCTGAGAGCCCTGCTCTGTTGTCTGCCTAGAGGGCTATTTTTTTCTCTTCCTCTTTTTAATGACTAATCAAAGTCAACATCACTAGTGCCAAGAGGCCCGGAACTGAGTCAGGGTCTCCAGGAAAGCAGCCGGGCCCTGTACCCTCTCTGGGCCTCCTGCACCAGGTCCCCAGCTCCCTGCCCCCTTGGACCCTGGGCTCTGTGCCACCCGGGACGAGCCCCTGGCCCTCTCCAAACCCCTCTGCAGATGTGAGACAGGAGGTTGGACTACACAGTCCCAAGAGACTGTGCCATCTGCACCCCTGAAGAAAATGTGCCGAATCCATCATCATTCTGGGAAGCCCTGGGAGCATCCCGGCTGTGGGGGGAGACCCCCCCATATTTACATCCTCTGCATGCGCTGATACTAGCGGCGCTTTGCAGGTGTGAGATGTCACAGAAGTGTGAGGCGCTGGGCTGGAGAACGGGAGGGAAAGGGAGCCCTGGTGTGGTCCTGGGCCTGTTCTAGTCCTCTGGGGATACCGAGAGGCCAGCTGTCAGACCCTCCCCCTTCTCTTTTTTCAGAGCATTTCATACTACGGCTTCCCTCAAACCAGCCCCTTCTTCTGGATCACCCCTCTTCTGGGCCACATCAAGTCCGTGTGTGTGTGTGTGTGTGTGTGTGTGTGTGCGCACATGCATTCGTGCATGCACATGCAGTACTGGGACTTGAACTTGGGGACTCTGCATGGAGCTACATTCAGAGTCCCTTTATACAGATTTGTATTTAGAGACAGCGTCTCACTATGTCCCTAAATTGACTTTGAGAGCCTCCTGCCTCAGGCTCCCAGAGTGCAGGCATGTGCCACCGTACCCTGTGTGCCAAGTCTTCTTCCAGGGGCCCCAAGTCTCCTTCCTATTCCTCCTGCATCTCCTGTGGCAGGCCCAATGTGTCCCCAGTGAGCAGACAGCAGCTCTGGGCCCAGTGGTGGGGTCGGTCAACTCCAGGAGGCCCAAGACAGAAAATCAGGGCAGCTCCACCCTGGGAGAAGAGGCTGCTGTGTGCTGGGTGTGGCTGCCTGGGGACACCCTACTCCAGAGGTACCTCTGCAGTCGCATGACCAGCCCTTTCTTGGTGTTCAGGCCCAGGCAGACAGCCCCTCGCTGCTGTCTACACTGCAGGGAGGACTGCTGAGGTGGGGGCTGAGGAGCTGGAGGGCTGGGCCGGGCTTGCAGAGCGCCGAGGACCCGCGCCAGCTCCTTCCCTAAGTGTGACTTTTATAAATAAGCTGCCTTCGCCTGCCTTCCTTCCAAATGTGGTGGCGCTGGGCGGAGGAGAAGGAGGACAGGGAGCAGGGAGGAGGGAGAGGAGGGAAGGAGGGGAAGGAGGAGGGAAGGAAGGGGGAGGAGGGTGGGCACCCAGGACAGTGAACAGCTGCTGCCCTCCAGAGCTCTATCCTTGTCTGGATCTTTATTCTCAGGGGCGTCTGCCTGAAAATTCTGACTCTTGGGGTTCAAGGTCTCCCCCAAGTATGGCACCAGTTGGGCGATCAGGGACCATGCCCCTTGCCCTGAGAAGTAAGGGTCTAAGTTCCCCTATTTCCACTTTCCAGACAGGAGACCCCGGCCGGGGAAGATAAGGGAGCTCTGGAACGGCCATGGCCCCAGATGGAGAACCACTGGAGTGGGCTCCCACCAGCCACCCCTTCAGGGTCCTACGAACCTTCCGCAGCCACCACCAGGGGGCGGTAGGCACAGCGTCTGGGGTCTCTGCTCGCCTGGGCTAGGCCCTGGAAGTGTGCAAAGGCAGCTTAACTGATTTGAAGCCAGGCTTCTGGGTCCCGGGGCCACCCCGGCTGGTGCGTGGAGGGAGGCAGAGATCAGGCTCCAAACTGCTCAGAAGCTGAGCCCCCCAAGCGGCAGCCAGGCCTCCCTTTCTTCAGGACTAGGCAGAGCTCCTTTAGCTGCCACCCTCCAACTACCATGCAAGCCGCTATTCCCTTGCGCCTTGGTTCCCCTTCAGCAGAGGAGATGCAGGCTGAAAAGCTAGAGGATACCATCAGATGTAAGAAACACGTCCCCAGGCCGCCTTATTCCCACACACACCCTCCTCCGGCCCAGCAGGTGCCCCAACACAGGCGGACAGCACCAGGCACACACACCCCCTGCCCCCCGGACAGCAGCAGCTGTCTGACTTGGCACTGCCCAGGAGACCTGAGGGAGCCATCAGGGCCAGCAGAGGAAGTACTCCGAGACCCTCCTGGGGCTCAGCTGGGGCTCAGCCTGGAGTCACACAGTTCTGCAGGCGGGAGGGGCCAGATGGGAGGGAGAGACCGAGTCGCCCAGGACACCAGACACGGACCCAGGAACTCTGGGGGCAGAGAGCGCTAGCCACTGGGTCAAAAGCCTAGGACACTTACACGTCTCACGTGGACAGACCTAGAACCTAAGCTGTAAGTGGGGCACAGAGGAAGGATACTAGGGAGCACCCAGAGGGGCCCCCAACATCGGTGGGCGGGGTCTGCCAGCAGGATGTGGCAGGAGATGGGCTGGCATGAGATGTGGTGGCACATGCCTGTAATTGCAGCACTCGGGGAGGCTGAGGCAGGAGGATCACAAGTTCAGGCCCAGCCTGGGAAACTTAGTGATTTAACAAGATGCTGTCTTAAAGTGGGGGCTGTAGAAGCACAAAGGTCCTTCGCTCCATCCCTGGTACCAAATCAAAAAATCTAGAAATCGGCGCTGAGCCCCGACTACCCCCCCCCCACAAGCAGGTTTCATTTCCGACACCCCCGCCCCCTCCGGGCAGAGGCCAGGGGAGAGGGAGCGGGGCCAAGAAGCAGGCGGCGGCGGGGTTAGTAGGTGGGGGCCCCTGACTCGGCACCTCGGTGCCCCCTCTCGCTTACCCCAAACTCCGCCCCAAGAGCCACACCCCAGGGCCTCGCAGGCAGGTGGAAAAAATAGATTCAGGTCGCAGTCAGCCCGCGGAGCCTGGCGAGGGTCTGGGAACCGGCATCCTGGGCTACCCCGAAGGTGGACCCAGGTGGTGGGGTGCAGGTGGAACCCCTCACACAGCCAGGGCAGGGACAGATCGCGCCAGCGAAGGCGGCTGGGAGCTACAGGTGACGGCAGCCACAGGTGCCGCCGGCGGCGCCCAGAGACCGCTCGCACCCGGGAGCCCCCGCCCAGCCCCGATCCCGATCCGCAGCGCACTCGGACAGGGGCACCGGGTGCCGCCGTCTGTCTACACCGCAGACTCAGCAACGAGGGGCAGCTGAGGGGCTGATGAGACCCGATCGACCCTCCGGCGGGGGAGAGGGGTCAGGCTTCCACCCCGTCACCCAAACCCCAGCCTAGCACTCCGATTCTCCCAAAACACAGGGGGCAACCAAAAGTTGATCCAGTATCCCGGCTTCCGCCTGCAACTCGGCCGAGCCGGCGACCCCTAGAAGGCTCAAGGGGCGGGACCCAGAGGGGTCTGGGTGCCCCCAGGTCGCGCGCGCACCCCCACGTTCGGGCCAGGGGAGCCCCAGTGGCCGCGGGAGCCGGGCAGTGGAGCGCGGGCGGACTCACCGTGCGGAGCTCCTGGGTTCGGTCCTTCATGCTCCCGGGAGTGGCAGCGGCACCGGCTGCAGCGAGTGAGCCCCGCATGCGCGACAGCCTCCCCGCGGCTGCGCAGCGTCGGCCCGGCCCCGCCCCGGCCCCCGGGACCCCAGCCCGGCCCCGCCCTACGCCCGGCTCCGCCCTGGGCCCCGCCCCCAGCTCCCGTTGGGGTCGCGATCTTTCTGCAGGCCTGGTCCTACCCGAGATGTGTCCCGGAGCCCCTGTTCCCTCGCTACTGCAACTTCCACGGAGCCAGCCACGCAGCATCTTTAGTCTGGACCCTCTGCTTGAGTTTATAGTTTGGGGACCTTCTGCACCCTGCCCCTTCCCGGAGTCAAAAACCCCCTCCACAGGGTGTAGTGCCTGTAGTCTCAGCACTCTGTAGAGTTGAGGCAGGAAGATTGCCCGTTTGAGTTTAGTCTGGACAATGTAGCCAGACATTGTTTAAAAAACTAATAATAGCCGGGCGTGGTGGCTCACGCCTGTAATCCCAGCACTTGGGAGGCAGAGGCAGGAGGATTGCTGAGTTCGAAGCTTGCCTGGACTACATAGTGAGCTCAGGGCCAGCCTGAACTACAAAGCGAGACCCTGTCTCAAAAAACAAACTAATAATAATAATTTTAAAATTATATATATAATATATATATATTATATATATATATATACATGCCCTGGGTTCAATCTCCAGCACCAGGAGAAAAAAATCACCCTGCAGAGCACCCCAGTCTCTGAGCCTCCACCCTCCCTTTTGGGCTACCTCCAGAGGCAGCCTGAGCCCTTCCTCCCTGAGATGTCCCAGGACACCTGTCCCAGGTCTGGTGACCATACCTAGCAGGATACAGAACCCTTCCAACTTTGGCAAAGGGGGGTTGAGGTACAGCTCCCTCTCCTGCCCCTGTGGTCTGGTCCCCGTTCCCTTGCCCCCCACCCCAGCTCCAGCCCCAGGCCTGAGGTCCTCAGGCCCTGACCCACAGGAAGCTCCTAGCCAGAGTGGGGGAAGGTTACCAGGAGGCAGCGGATGAGCCTTCAGATGTGACAGACACACCCCCGCCCCCAGCTGTCCCTTCCCCGTAGTGGCCCAGAACTGCCTGACCCCAGCCCCACAGTCCCTGCCCTTTCTCAGCACTGCCACCACGGCCTCGCCCTGGAGCCGCTCCAGCACCCCGCTGCCCCGAGTGTCTGTGCCTGGCACCTCTCCCAGACTTCCGGTGCAGGTTAGCTGCTGGCAGGCAGGCTGGGGACACGGTTCCAGCCCTCCCTCTTGTCTGGAAAATCTGGCTCAGGGATGCGACCTGGCACCGGAGACAGACACACCCCTTCCAGTTGTCCAGACTGCAGCCTGGAGCACCCGCAGAGCGGGCTTTGCTGTGTCTCTGTTTGAGGTGTCTGGGCGGCTCGAGATGAGGGTCAAGTGGTGGGGGAGGCTGCCTGGCCCAGGCCACTGAGACTTCCGGGGTGGGGGGTGAGCCAGTGGGGTGGGTCGTGGTCTTTGGGAATTGAGCCCAGGGTCTGGGCCAGTGGGGAGAGGGGAGCCGCAGAGGGCCCGTGGCCATGCAGCATCATGCAGTGAGATGTTACGTGGTATCATGAAAAATGAATAGAAGTGAATGTGTGTAATCCCAGCACTTGAAAGGCTGAGGCAGGAGGATTACCAGTCTGAGTCCAGGACTTTCAGAGGATGGGTGGGCGGGGAAGAGCCCCTGTGGCTTAAGTGACACCAGCAGCAGATGAGGCCAGAGGGGGTCCTTGAATGCCTGAATTAGTGTGCACTGAGCTACATCCCCAGCCTTGTATTTTTTTTTATTTTGATAGGTGTGGTGGTGTGCACCTGTAATCCCAGCATTTGGGAGGCTGAGGCAGGAGGACTGCTAAGAGTTTGAGACCACTCTGTGCTGTGTAATGAATTCAAGGACATTTTGGAAAAAAAAATGAGACAGGATCTTGCTACATTACTAAGTTGCCCTGGCTACGCCTGAATTTGTGATCCTCCTGCCTTAGCCTCCCAGGGTCCTTGGATTATCAGCACGTGTCACCCATGCCTGGCCCAGATTTTAAATTAGATGGACCAAGAGGGTTTTGTTGACTGACAGATCATGCTTGAAATATCAGAAGGAAGGGCCAGGAGCCACAAGCATGCCAATAATCCCAGGGAGGCTGAGGCAGGAGGACTGTGGTTTAGGAAGACGTCCTCTGAAAAATGTTTTAAAAGGGCTGGAGATGTTGCTCAGTGCAAAAGCCCTGGATTCGATCTCTAGTATGTGGTGGGGGAAGAAGGCATCTGGGGGAAAGAATATATCTGGACAGAGGGGGACAGCCTGTGCAGCAGGCATGGGCTCGGAGCTTGCCCAGGAGGTGTTGAGAGCTGCGGTATGTGGTGGGCCAGGATGAGCACAGGGTGAGGTGTCCACAGGGTGCAGGTGATAGGAGGCTTGTAAGTGGCCCTGCCCTTTGGCTTTCACTCGGAGTGGGGGGTCCAGGGGTGATTTTGAATAGAGGAGGATGCGGCTGGTGGTACTCAGGGTCCTTGCAGTGAGCTACATCCCCACCCCTTTTTATTTTGAGGATAGGGTCCCCTAAATTGTTAAGTTACCCATGTGGGGCTCAAATTTGAGATCTGCCTGTCTCAGCCTCCCAGAGTGCTGGGATTCCATGTGTGGATCATCCTTGGCTTTCATAGGATCTCTGTGGTCGCTAAGTTGAGCATAGGCCAAAGAGGGATGGAAAGATGGTATTGCATTTCCAAAGCTACCCAGCCTGGGTGGGGGTGGGGATCTGAACCTGTTGAATGTGAGCCCTTACTAGGGGGCCGATGGGAGGGCACCCACACAGTGCTGGAACTGAACCCACGCCCTCCCACATGCCAGGCAATTGCTGTACCCCGGAGCCACACCCCCACCCTGCTGAGATGGCTTTCCAAACAGGGGAAGAGTTCTCTCTTGAGCAGCGAAGAGGACAACTGAAGGCCGCTCCGGTGTCCAGGTGACACGCGACCTCTGACAAAGCCACATCCAGAGGGACAGGTGCGTGACTCCAGCGGGCTTTAGTTCCAAGCAGGGTGCGCTCCTGGCACAACATGGAGACAGCAGACAGGACCAGGAGCCAGAGCCAGGCCTGGTGAGGGTGGAACTGTCCCTGGGCTTTGGGCTTCTGACCTCGGGGACAGGAGGGAGTGTACATCAGACAGGAGTTTGAGGTGCTCGCCCAACATCCAGGGAGAACCCCGATATATACGTGTACAAATATGCGCCAGGTGACCCACATCCTCAGACTCAGGACTTTCTCAGTTGGATGGTAGCTGGGTCCTGTCTCATTGACCTCTGATATTTGCAGAATAAGTAACAAACATTTGCTCACTTGAATGACCAGGGTTTCTGTAAGGAGGCCCTGGGAGGAGGGCTGGTACTGAGAAGCCAAGAGGGCCCTGGGCCCAGGTGCAGTCCATTGGCTCCTGATGTTGACCACTTCTGCCACCTGCTGGTTGAATCAGGTGTTGCTGCTACCGCTGCCTTGCACCTGTGTGCTGGGGCTGGGATGAAGTCAACATCTGGCACTCAGAAGCCCAGCAACGGGAGGGAGAGAGGTGGCAACAATGACAAGACAGTGGCGGGGAAGTACGGGGACTGGAGGGATCTGGAGTAGGACGAGGAAGCTTTCGTAGGATTCCGGAAAAGGGTGGTGCCAGGGGCACAGTAGAGGGTGGCGCATGGGAACGACCCAGGCTCCACGACCATGGCGCACAAGTATGTGAGCGTGCGCTCGAGGTTCTTCTGTTGTTTCTGTGTCCGTCTCTGTCTGTCTGTCTGTCTCTCTGACACAGTCTTACTAGGGAGTTCAGATTGGGCTGGCCTCAAAACTCACAGCAATTCTGTGCTGGAGACTTAGCTCATGGTTCCGGCGCCTGCCTCACAAGCGCAAGGTCCTGAGTTCGATCCCAGTGACCACATAGAATGCTGGGCGTGGAGACACGCCCACCAGCAATCAATACGGCATACCACAGTGCCAGGCGTGGTGGCTCACGCCTGTAATCCCAGCACTTGGGAGGCAGAGACAAGAGGATTGCTGAGTTCAAGGCTTGCCTGGGCTACATAGTGAGCTCAGGGCCAGCCTCAGCTACAAAGCGAGACCCTGTCTCAAAATTAAAAAAAAAACTCACAGAGATTCTCCTGCCTCAGCCTCCTGAATGATGGAATTGCAGACCACCACTACACCCAGCATGTCAATTGTTTTGGCCACGAAGCCCAGCACCCAGGAGCCCAAGGAGAAATGCCCAGTCCCACTATTAGTCTGAAACCACCACTCGGAGCTCCAGCATAGGCCCGGTACACCCCTCTTCCCCTGGGAAGGTGGCGGTGGGGATCAGGGTCCGACTACTCTATGTGACATCTGCGATGGCACCTTGAGATGAAATATATTATATGCCTGGATGTTTATGTCTTTTTTTCCCTAGTAAGATTAAAAGAAGCCAGGCGTGGTGGCTCAGGCCTGTCATCCCAGCACTCAGGAGGCAGAGACAGGAGGATTGCTGAGTTCGAGGCTTGCCTGGGCTACATAGTGAGCTCAGGGCCAGCCTGAGCTACAAAGCGAGACTCTGTCTCAAAAAAAAAAAAAAGTTTAAAAGATTTTAGGTCCGCGTGGTGGTGCACACCTGCAACCCCAGCACTTGGGAAGGAGCGGCAGGAGGATGGCCATGAGTTGGAGGCCAGGCTGAGCTACACAGTCAGACCCTGTTTAGAAAAAAAAAAATTAAAAGAAATCTTGCCTACTATTCTAATTCAAACTTGCAGATGGAGATGAGTAATTGACTCCTTACTTAGAACAAGTACTTCAAATATTGAAAATTTAAATATTTAAAACCACTTTATTTTAAAGGAGAATTTTATGTAGAAACAATACTTTTCCACGTTCATGGTTTTGAAAGTGTTCTCAGACTCTTCACTTCCATTTCTGCTTTCCACAATCTCTCTCACAATCATAGATTTTTTAGCTGGACATGGTGGTAGATGGCTACAGTCCCGGCCATAGTGAAATGCTGTAGTTCCATCACTTGGGAGGTTGAGGCATGAAGATCAAAAGATTGATACCAGCCAGGGTTACATAGTGAGTCCAAGGAGGGCTAAACTACATAGGGAGACAAGGTCTCAAGAAACAACAAAAACCCTGTCTTAGCCAGGGGTGGTGGCTCACGCCTGTAATCCCAGCTCTAGGGAGGCAGAGGCAGGAGGATCACCTGGAGTTCAGGGCCAGCCTCGGGTATACAGTGAATTCAGGGCCGGCCTGAACTACAAAGGGAGAACTGGGCTCAGAAAACAAAAACAGGGCTGGGGATGTTGCTCAGTGGCTCAGTGCTTCCTGGCAAGTGTAAGGTCATGAGTTCAATTCTGAAACGGCTAAAAAAATAACAAACCAAACTAAAACAAGAGGAAGGTAAGGGCCTTCTTCTTGGGGTGAGGATTTAGTTCACTGGACCACCACCCACCTGGCAAGCACAGTGTTGTCAGTTTGATCCCTGGTATATCAAAAACCAAAAACCCATGTTTTAAAAAGTCCAAACATGTCTTCCTTAGTACCTCCTTCAGGGTTCCTGTTTTCTTGAATCTTCACCTGTAAACAAAGTCACCCTTTCCCCCTTTTTTGAGACAGGGTCTCACTTTGAAATTCAGGCTGGCCTTGAGCTCACTATGGAGCCCAGGCAAGCCTTGAACTCAGCAATCCTCCTGCCTCTGCCTCCCGAGTGCTGGGATTACAGGCGTGAGCCACCACGCCCGGCACTGTGGTATGTGGTACTGATTGCTGGTGGGCGTGAGTCCTCATGCCCAGCATTGTTGTGTGGTTACCTGGGATCAAACCAGGGACCTTGCACTTGCTAGGCAGGCAGTGGAACCCCTGAGCTAAATTTCTGCCCCTGAAGAATCAGGGACGTGGATCTTGATCCATTTTTTGACAGGATCTTGCTATGTAGTTCAGGCACTCAGGCAGAATTTGGGCTCACTACACAGCCCAGGCTAGCTTTGAACTCTGGGCAATCCTCCTGCCTCAGTATCCCAAATTCTGGAACTAGGTGTATGCCATCAGGCCTGGCATCAAACCGCTTTTGAAATTTTGAATCTATAACATTATTTCAAATCCTGAGTTACTAGGATGATTTTCATATGGGGAGGTATTTTGAGCCTCCTTAGGGTATACAGAATTGTATAAAACAGCTCTTTCTTCCTCTTTCCTTGTTCCTTCCCTTTGCACAATTTCTCTCCACAGTGCTTCCTACTATCCAATATACCTATTTTTTTTTTTTTTTTGAGACAGGGTCTCGCTTTGTAGTTCAGCCTGGCTCTGAGCTCACTATGTAGCCCAGGCAAACCTGGAATTCAGCAATCCTCCTGCCTCTGCCTCCTGAGTGCTGGGATTATAGGAGTGAGCCACCACACCTAGCATTGTGGGTGTGGTACTGATTGCTGGTGGGTGTGAGTCACCATGCCCAATATCATATCGTTGTATGTGGTTACCAGGATCAAACTAGGGACCTCGCACTTGCTAGGCAGGCGGCATAACCACTGAGCTAAATCTCCAGCCCAGTATACCTGTTCTCTGTTTCCCAGTGCTGGTGACTGAGCCCATAGCTTTGTGCATGCCAGCGAAGTGCTCTGACGCTGAGTTACATCCCTAGCCACTGTACCACTGCAACTCAAGACAACCTTTTGCCAAGTTAGAGGGCCTTGAACTTCTGACCCCTCCTGCCTGTTTCCTGAGTAGCTGGGGATAGAGATGTGCAGCACAGCGGACTCCCATTAAGCTTCTTAGACAAGTGGTTCCTACTACTACGACCAGCCAGAGCTCCAGTCAACACTGGGTGTAAGATTACCAGCACAATTCCAGGCTATTTCTACCCACGGGCATTGGCCTGAACAGAGCAGCTCTCTACAAAACAATATCCGGGTCCTTCAGGACTGTCAAGGTCTTGAAACTCATAGACTGTGAACTGTTCTAGATTAAGGGACACCTGTGGCTGCAAGGGCTTCCCAGAGGGAGCGCTGAACTCTCAGGGGCGCTCACTTGTAATCCCAGCCCTCTAGGAGGCTGAGGCAGGAGGATCGAAGATTGAGTCCCCTTCAGGGAATTCAGTGAGACTGTTGTGAAAAAGGTAACTCAGTGGTAGAGTGCCCTGGGTTCTTCCCCAGTCTCTCTCTCTCTCTCTCTCTCTCTCACACACACACACACACACACACACACACTCACTCATTCTCATGCAAAGGCTCCCCAGTGGAGACAAGCCTCTTTTGTGTGCTTTATGTCACTGGTATACTGACTGTTCCGTGTCTGAGCCCCTGAGGCTGCGGTAGCTGCTTTTGGAGCAAGTGCTGGACCAGTCAGAAGTATCAGGGACAAGTGTAGAGGAAGGAGATACTCAGGAATTCAGGAGTCAGCCAGGAACAAATTAGTCATGCCAGGCACACTCCTTTAATTCCAGCTATTCAGGAGGCTCAGGTGGGAGGACTGCAAGTTCAAGGTCTGTCTGCGTAATCTACTGAGACTCTGTCCCAAAATAATAAAATGGACTGGGCATTTGCTCTGTGAAAGGCCAGGTTCAATCACAATCCTGAGAAACAAGAACAAATTTCTCTCTGGCTTTTTTTTTTTTTTAAGACAAGATCTCTTTGCAGTCCAGGCTGGTACTGAACTCACTGTGTAGCCCAGGCAAGCCTCAAACTCAGCAATCCTCCTGCCTCTGCCTCCTGAGTGCTGAGATTATAGGTGTGAGCCACCACATCCAGCACTGTGGTGTGTGGTACCAGGGATTGAACTTGGGACCTTGTGCTTGTGAGGCAGATGCTGGAACCACTGAGCTAAATCCCTGGCCCGCCTGCATTCTGCTGAGGGTGGGTTAGAGCTGTGTGTGGATGAAGCCATTCACGGTACTAGGGTGCCAAGCCTGGGCGCCTCTCCTTGAACAACTTAGCTGCAGCGCCCCCTGGGAGCAAGGGGAGGCACAGCGCAGGCTGTTTCCAGCACAGGAGGGAGGGTTGGCTCGCTCCTGCTCATTGCCCTGGGCAGGGCTGCTGGATCAAACTTCAACTCAGGGAGTGTCCTGCCTGGAAGGGAAGGCGAAAGGCCACATCGGCGGCTTACCGCACCCCACCAGGAAGAGTCCCAGTGACCAGGCCACCTCTGCGTCTGGGCCCTCGGTGCGTAAGTGTCCTGAGCCCACTCGCCCTGTCCTTTTCTGGGGGCTGCTGAGACCTCCTACCCTGGGGAGTCAGGACCTTCTCTCTGCCCAGTCTGCTGGCGCTCAGGGCGGAGGGTGGGCAGTGGCCACCCCTGCTGCTTCCTTGGTGCGGGTGGAGCACCCAGAGGCTGGAGGTACAGCCTCCTCTGCCTCCAACCCTCATGACCCCCGCATCAGGGCCAAGGCCAAGGCCAAGGCCAAGGCAGGACACCTCATTCGGGCAAACCGCAGACCTGTCTCCTTTGTCACCCACAGAGCCCAGAGTCCCCGGTGGCCGGAGCGCTGGGGGCCGTGCGGCCAGAGCCCTCGCTGGCCCAGGTGCTCCAGGAACGGGATGAAGCCCTTGCCAAGTGAGAGCCAAGGGCAGTAGGGCGGGGTGGCTCCGGGGAACAGGAGACCTACGGGCCTGTCCTGCGGGAAGGAGGAGGCCAGGCATCCCTGGAGGAAACCCACACGGCCCAAGCCGCAGGCTGCCATCCCTGTGCCTACAGGAAGCAAGCGGTGGAGGCTGAGCTACAGACATGCCAGGCCAGGCTGCGTGCAGTGGAGGCCCAGCTGCTGGAGGTCCTGCAGGAGAAACTGAGGCTGAGGCAGGAGGTGGAGGCCTGGGAGGTAGAGGGGTATGCCAGCCGGACCGGGGAGGGGGAGGGACGCGGCCGGAGTAGCTCTGACCCTGCTCTCCTGCCCCAGGAGGACATGCAGCAGCTGGTGGCGAAGCTGGTGCACAGTCAGCTGCAGAGCGAGGCCAGGAGTGTGCTGGGAGCCCCTGGGGACGCAGGGGTTGCCAGGAGCCTCCTGACCCCACTGCCTCGGGGTTGGCGGAGCCGATGGTGGTGAAAGCTGGGCTCTGGACTCTGGGGGCACCACCTTTATTCATTAAAGCTGGATATAGGTTGCATCTGCACACTGTTCCCACTTAGTGCCCGCCTGAGTTCTGTGTGGAGAGATGGCACCGGACACAGGGACATGAAGCCCAGGTCTCTGCCCCTCCTACAAGGGCAACTCTTAGGCCAAGAAGCCTTGCACGGCGTCCATGAAGTCCTGTGGGCGGTCGGCATGGACCCAGTGTCCTGCATGAGCCACAGTCTGCATCTGTGCCCGAGGGAAGAGCCGTCTCATCTCAGGGTAGTGGCTGGGCCTGTCCCCCGCAGAGACGGTGTCCAGAGGGGACCAGTGGGTGACGAGGAGAGACAAGAGTGACGTGGGGAGAGATACAGTCATGAGCGGCACACGGCATCCCCAGGGTTCTCAGGCACGCCTGGCCCACCCAGCCCTCGCCCAGGCTGGCTCACTTACTGCACAAATGCAGACTCCCCACCAGTGAGGAAGAGGGTTGGCCCCTGGTAGGATTCCTGTCGCTGAGGGAAGCCCAGGATCTTGTCCATGTGCTGGGTCAAGGCATCCAAATTCACCCGCCACCTGAAGCGCCCTCGGACCTCCACCAGGTTGGTAAGCAGGAACTGCCGCACAGCCACGTCCTGCGTGTACGTGGGGTGTGTGGCAGTTAGGGGAACCCCCCGTGAGGCCCAGGCCATGGCTCCTCTTCCCTTGACAGGTAGGTCCTGTCGGGAGGTGCGGCAGGGGCGGAGTGGGCGAATCACCTGGACCATGAGGCTTAACTGCTTGTCAGCCAGTTTCCGGGCACTGGAGCGGGGCAGCTCCTCTGGGATGTCTATGGCCTTCATGGCTGCCACAAAGGTGGAGAAATGTGACAAGGAAGTGTGTGCCACGGGGCTGATGTCCACAGCAATCAGACGGTCCACCAGCTCGGGCTGCGGGAGGGAGACGGGACTAGGGACTGGGTGCAGAACAGCCACAAAGGGTCTGGAGTCCCAGATTATCTGCTGGGCACCCAAGGTCTATACTGGGTGGAAAGAGGTGCCAGTCGGGATGCTCACCCTCTGCAGGGACAGTAGCATGGCCGTCTTTCCTCCCATGCTATGGCCGACGAGGACGCAGGGCGCCAGGCCCAGCTGGAGCAGGAGGTCCTGCAGGTCCTGACTCATGGCCTCATAGCTCATTTCCGGGCTGTGGGGGCTGTCGCCATGGTTCCGAGCATCTGCGGTCAGCACCTGGGGTGTGGGAGGAAATGGCGTGGTGCTAACACCTGCATTCTGGGTGTAGACAGAGCCTCAGGCCTGATAGGGACTTAGATGGAGGGGGCTGAAGATCTGGGGTCAGATCCTGATGAGAGGAAAGAGCCAGGGCTCAGAGCAAGAGACTTCGGTGAAGAAGCGAGGACCATTCTGCCAGAAAAGAGAAGTCCAGGGCTATGACCACATACGTATCTGAAGGTCTGGGCTGCTTAGATGGCAGCCTCGGAGAAAGCCAGAAGACTCCAGGGGTTTCCAACAGTCCAAGCACAGGTGATAGTTAGGAGGTGGGGGAGCTCCCTGAGGTGGCTGGTAGAGGGTAGCTCTGTGTGGAGCAGGTTGATGGAGATCTATAATGGGAACGAGGGACTGAACAGGAGGCAGGCGTGGGAGTGCGATCAGTTCTAGGTCCGCCCTTGGAAAGACCCCCCCCCAGCCCCTCAAGCCTCCAGTACTACGGATTGGATCTCCAGGCCTTTCAACTGAGCTCATCCTCAGTTCATTTTTATTCTTCTTAAGTCAAGAAAGGGATTTGGCTGGACTTATACTTTTGGTCCTTTTGCCCCAGCTTCCCAAAGAGGTGGGATTACAGGAGTCCGCCTTCATGCTGAGCTGTCCTCTAACTCTGCTGCCGGGTTACTTTACTTCTTTTTTTTTTTTTTTTGAGACAGGGTCTCGCTTTTGTAGTTGAGGCTGTCTCTGAGCTCACTATGTAGCCTAGGCAAGGCTCGAACTCAGCAATCCTCCTGTCTCTGCCTCCCAAGTGCTGGGATTACAGGCGTGAGCCACCACGCCCGGCTGCCGGGTTACTTTAAATTCGACCGTCCCCTCCACAGCCAGGCACCCAGGGGCTGGCACCGCCCTGCCCCACGCAGGCCCCACCCACTGACCCCGCCCCACCCGGAAGCTCACTCTCCGGCCTGTCCGCTGGGCCAAGGCCTTGGCGATGGAGTTGAAGTTGGTTTTGCTACCGAAGAGTCCGTGAAGGAAGACGATGGCCGGGAGGGTCGCTTCCCCGTCCAGAAGCTTGTAGGACAGTGGCACCAGCAGCGACCTGGAAGGAAGGGTCCAGGATGGGAGGAGCTTTCAACCGGCAGGGACCTGGGAGCCGCCTAGAGAGGGTGGGCCAAGGGAGAAAGGGGCGGGGGGAGGGACACAGCTCCCTCCAGGCGTCCTTGACTGACCTCTGCTCCACGTCCTCATGGCTGCCGCTGCTACGGCTCCTGAAGGCTCCAGGAATCTTCGAGTAATTAGGCCTACAAGGACCGAGCGCCCCGTGGAGGGCCTTGCAGGCGCGAACCCAGCAGACCATGCCGATGATCGGCGTCCCACGCGGACCTCCCCGGGCACGTCCAGCGCTTGCTCCGCCTCCCGGGCCCGCTATAGCCCCGCCCATTTCCGTCTACCGCCCCGCCCACTCCCCACGGAGTCTCCGCCCCGTCTCCTCCCGCAATACAAGGCTTTACGCAATCACGTTCCCCAGTCCCGCCCTTGCGCCTTGCGTAATCCCGCAGACACCCGGCAGAGCCCGGCTCCGGGTCACGCCCTGGGCGGAGCCCCTGTCCCCAGGTTTTGGCCACGCCCCTCCCCTCCGCCCTACGAGCAGGATAGGGTACTTGTCTCGGGCGCTGGTTGCAGTGGTTGCGGTCCTGCCCCCGCCTGCTGGGCACTCGGCCCTCGTGTATCGCCCTGGCCGAGTGCCATGCTTTTTTTTTTTTTTTTTGGAGACAGGGTCTCGCTTTGTAGTTCAGGCTGGCCCTCAGCTCACTTTGTAGCCCAGGCAAGCCTTAAACTCAGCAATCCTCCTGCCTCTGCCTGCCGAGTGTTGGGACCACAGGCGTGAGCCACCACGCCTGGCACTGTGGTATGTGGTCTTGATTGCTGGTGGGCGTGAGTGACCACGCCCAGCATTGTATGTGGTTACCGGGGATCGAACTCAGGACCTTGCGCTTGCGAGGCAGGCGCTGGAACCATTGAGCTAAATCTCCGGCCCCCGAGTGCCATGCTTTTTGTGCGGTTGGCACGGATAACAGGTGCCAGGAGTGGCTCTCGTCGGAGTGCGAGCTTGGTGGCGCCATGCTTCACTGCTGGAGGCCCCAGTAGGCTCGACAGAGCACAGTGCCTGATCATCCCGAGGTCTTCTCTGCAGAAAACGAGGAGGGGGTCCAGAGGCCACCTCCACCCGGACAGACTGGGCAAGGCGCAGAGTCCGGAGATGAGTGGACAGTAGGAGTCTCAGAGTCCCGGGCGGCCTCTCCTTGCGGAGGCGAATCGCCCCCCACCAGGTGTTTGTTCAAGTCATTTGCAGGACTGAACCGATAGCCCAAATTAGCTCTCTCCACTTGCCAGCAGAGAAACGGACAGACCTCTACGGCAGGCCGCGGCCTCCAGTCCCCCGTAGGCCCAGTGCAGTCTCCGCATCTCAGCGAGGTTGTTTGGGGTCGCGGTCGGCTGTACCCCTGAGCAGTTCCTGGAGGAGCTACTCTTTCTGCAGCCACCGGTCCTGGCATTTTTCTGCTGCAAAGCCTTCTCTTCAAAGGTTTTATTTTTTCCACGCTGAAGATGGAACCCAGGGCCTTCCCACCAAGTTAAATCCCCAGCCGTTTTAATTTTTATTTTCAGACTGAGTTTGACCAAATCATTAAATCGTCCAGGTTAGGCTTAAACTTGCAGTCTTCCTGCTTCATCTTCCCAGAATGCTGGGAAGGCACATGCCGCCAAGCCTGGCTGTGCCTTTCCCTTTACTGTGCCTTCCTTCTAAGGTAAAATAGAAGAAATAAAGATAGGTAGAAAGGAAACAAGATGGGAATTCTAAAACTGTACTTTTAAGAAAAACTGCAGCCTCAGGATACACAGTTACTTAAGCGTTTTTCTTTCCAGGAAACTTAAAAAAAAAATTCCTAAGATGCTAAGAGTGTAAATTAGGCTCTTGGACTGTGCTTTTGGCCTGTAAATTGCTCTTCCTCCCTTTTACAGTACCTGCACCTCAGAGGAGGCAACAATGTTAGTGGGAAGCATATCACAACTGAAACACAGGTCAGGAGTCGGCATTCTGACAGCTCCCCAGATGGGTTATTTAGGGGACAGACGTGGGAATGCACATTCCAAATCATCTCTTTTTCAGTTTTGAGGTAGGGTCTCAGTGTATAACTCAGCCTGGCCTGGGGTTGGTCCTGGCAATCTTCCTGCTTCAGCTCCTGAGTGCTGGGATTACAAACCCTATATTGTCCTGCCTTCCCTCCTTCCCTCTCTCTCTCTCTCTCTCTCTCTCTCTCTCTCTCTCTCTCTCTCTTTTTCTTTTTTACTTCTGTAAATTTAAATCTTATTTTATTTTCTAGTAAAACATTTATTGAAGGCCTGGGGATTTAGCTCAGTGGTTCCAGTGCTTCACTAGCAAGTACAAGGTCCTCAGTTCAATTCCCGATACCAAACAAAAATTTATTGGGCCAGGTGTGGTGGCTCATACCTGTAATCCCAGCACGCAGGAGGCAAAGGCAGGAAGATTGCTGTGAGTTCAAGGCTAGTCTGGGCTACATAGTGAATTCAGGGCCAGCCTGAACTACAAAGTGAGACCCTGCCTCAAAAAACTAAAATAAATAAATAAAAATTTATTGGGGGCTGGGGATTTAGCTCAGTGGTTCCGGTGCCTGCCTAGTAAGCACAAGGTCCCTGGTTTGATCCCTGGTAACCACATACTACGATACTGGGTGTGGTGACTCATGCCTGCCAGCCATCAGTACCAAACGCCACAGTGCTGGGGTGGAGGCTCACACCTGAAATCCCAGCACTCAGGAGGCAGAGGCAGGAGGACTGCTGAGTTCGAGGCTTGTTGGGGCTACATAGTGAGCTCAGGGCCAGCCTGAACTACAAAGTGAAACCGTGTCTCAAAAAAAAAAAAAGAAAAAATTATTGGTATATTTTAGATATGCACAATAATATTCATCATAGGGAATTTGTACCAGTAGACGATTTATCTGCTTTTTTCCATTTCCCTCTCCCTTCGACCCCTCTTCTCCTTGTATACAAGAGCTTTGTTTCCATTTTTCCTTGGATTCTCTTTTTTCTTGTGATTTTCTTTTACCCTTCCCCTTCCCTTGTCCTCCTTGTCATTTGAACATTTTTCTTTCCATTTCTCAATGTCTGTTGTACATTTTAGTCCTTATTTGCACTTTCGGTTTCTCACACCAGAGAAACAATTGGTATTTAAACAGACGTGTCCAATTTATTTCACGTAAGAACATGGTCTCAAAGTGCATCCATTGAGCTAAAAATGTCTCATGCTCACCCTTCCTTATAGCAGATATGCTCCATTGTATAAAAAAGACCTACGTCTTCTTTATTTATTCATTGGTTGACGTAGATTGACCTTTTTTTTTTTTTTTTTTTGAGACAGGGTCTCGCCTTGTAGTTCAGGCTGGCCCTGAGCTCACTATGTAGCCCAGGCAAGCCTGGAACTCAGCAATCCTCCTGTCTCTGCCTCCCGAGTGCTGGGATGACAGGCGTGAGCCACCACGCCCGGCTACTGACCATTTTAAAGACATCACTAAGCCCCATAAATACACCCAGCTACGGATCACAAGCTTCCTTTCTCTCTGAGGGCCCATGCTCTCTTTCTTTGAGTGCTTACATTTAAAATTTCTAATAAATCCCTTTATCCATTTTATGATCTGTGGGAATCAGGAGATTTGTAACTTACTTTTACTGGTCGGGTGGGTTTAGGAACTTCCTAGGACCCTGTCTGGTGACATTTCTGGCTCTCTAGTTAGTGGCAAAGTCAGAGACTGTTCAGGCCCAAGCATAACAGCCACCTTCTTCTCAAGCCTTCCTAGATTTCTTGCCTTGAAACCACCCCAAATTCTCAAAGCTTGGGCTGGCCTTCCGTGTCCACCCGAGGCTGGGTCTCCCTCCCCTGCAAAGTGTAAGAGCGCTGTCCGGAAAGCATAAGCCTAGGTGAAGCCGGGCGGGAGGCTGGGCGGGGTCCCTCCGGGCAGGCCTGAAGTGTAGGCTGCCTCCCCTCCAAGCTCCTGGCCTCTGGGGACTCCTCAGGGGCTTTGTTCTATTCTGAGGTCTTTGGGGACTCTAATCGCCAAGGGGTGTGATCCTGCGTTGACAGCACAGGTATTAGGGAGTGAAGGAACACCTGCGCCTCCCTGCGCCTGGCCGGGGGCGGGAGAGGCCCGGTGGCTCCAGGGCTGTTTTTCTAGATGCCAGGGAGAGTGAAGGGTCGGGACTGAAGATTCAGAGGGACAAAGGTGTTTTCCAGCAACTCCCGCCCTCCGCAAACCTGGCCTGTGACCCTTGACCCTCGGTCCAGGAGCCCAAGGACCGGGGTGGAGGGCAGAAGCCGCTGAAGACGCAAACTCAGGGTCCTGGGCCGAGTTCTGTCCTGGACGGCCAGCCTGGCTCGAAAGCAGAAAAACCAGTCGGTTTCGGTTTCCGTGTGAACCTTCGGGAGGCGGCGGTGGGCGGGAGAGGGTCTCCCGGGCCTGTGACCGGTGGGGGCTCCATCTGGGGAAGGAGTGGGGCGGGAGGCCCCGAAGCCCTGCTGACCCCGTGTGGGGTGCGAGCACGCTGGCTCCCGGGTTCCCAGGAGCCCCGTCTTCCTTATTCTACCCGAGGAAGGAGGGGACCCCGAGGACCGGCTCCACGTTACGGAGCCGGACCGTGGCCAGCCCGGGTCTGCCAGCTCCCAGGTGCCGGGTCTGCGGTGTCCCCACCTTCCTGCCCCTCCGGTTGGGGGCGCAAGGGATGTGGCCCGTAGCAGCCGAGACACTACAGCCCGGGGCGGCGCCGCGAATGGGTTAACGCGGGAGGCGGTGGGTGTCCCACAGCCGCACCTGGCCCGGTATCGGTCACGTGGCCAGGGTTTCACCTGCCCCGCTGAGCAGGGACAATCAGGCCGCTTGTTCCAAGGCCGGTCGCCATGGCGACAGGAGTGTGCCGGAGAGGTCACGGGGCAAATTCCTGCCAGCTGGCGGGTGGGGCGGGGGTGCCAGCTGTGCCGTGGCCCTTGGGGGTTCCCTGAAAACCCTGGAGGTCGTTTGAGGGAGTGGGTCTTCAGGGACTCCCATGTGACTCCCCACCCAACCTCCCTTGTCTGGATTCCTCATCTGTTCAGTTTGGGCCATAAACTGATTAAACAGAAGGGAACTTCTCTGCCTTGTCTGGTTTAATCCGCTCCGCAGCAGGAGTGGTAACCGCCCCCCCCCCAACGGTTACCTGGTGAACCCCCAACGGCGACAACAGTCGCCAGATATCAGAGCCGCCTGGAAAGCCAGACATTTCCTAGACACAGCCTTGGCCAAAACAAAGGAGCCAACCAAACAATGGTTGTGCTGGGCCTGCCCGCCACCCCCCCATGGACTAGGGACTGGAGCCCCGCTCCTTCCTCCCCACTGACCCACATCCCCAGCCCCCACCTTTCTAAGAATTTTTGTTGTTGGATTCAGGGTGTCACTGAGTTGTCCAGACTGGGAGACTGGGGTTAAATTTTTGATCTGCCTGCTTTAGCCTCCGAGAGTGCTGGGGTGACAGGCGTGTGCCCCTTGTCAGCTGAGTGTGTGTTTTATTCAGGGCAGGTTAGGGAGGCCCTGGGGACCACTGCAGGGGGGAACTGCGCCCAGGTGCACAGCTGAGCTCGGGTTGCAGAACACCTCAGGCCCCTCTGCCATCTTTGCACCTCACTGGCCACTTCCCATCCTTCGAAAGACCCGCCTCCCAAGCCCGCGGCCGCATCTCTGGCTTCAGCCCTGGCACCAATGCCCAGAGCCTGCAGTGGGCCCCACTAATAGCAATGCTTGTCAACTTTATGTTCTGCCACCAGACTCAAGTGCAAGTCTCTGTGTGCCCAGAAACACGCTCATCACACGTACAGTCATATGGCGGGTGGTGTGGGGACACTTTCTCTATCGGAGGGAATAGGGGTGGTAGGGGGAATCTGTCTTTTCAACTTTTTATTTTTGTTTTCAAGCAGAGTCTTGCTAAATACCCAAGCTGACCTTGATCTCATCATCCTCCTGCCTCAGCCACCCACAGCGCTGGGATTACAGGTGTATACCACCAGGCCCAGCCAGTTGTCATGCTTTGAAACCCAGCAATCTGTGAAGAAAGCCAGCCTGTAGGATCCAGCCAACTCTTTGCCTGCGTTTTTGAATTTTTATCTATTTATTCATTTATTTATTTTTATGTGATACCAGGAATTGAACTCATGACCTTGCATTTGCCAGGCAGGTGGCAGCATCACGGAGCTCAATCCCAGATCCAACTCTTTATTTATTGAGTACCTACTGTGTGCTGGGCATTGGGATACAAAAGTGAGTCCCCAGTCAGACTGACAGATGCTAATGGATGTGCAGTTGCACACCGAGTAAGTGTGTAAAAGCAAATGAAAGCGCAGAACTAGGGGGTCCTACTTGGCCCTGGGGTTAAGGCCCAGACCAAACAGCTGGAGACCGAGGAGACGCTGGTGGGGTGCAGGGGACAGTAGAGCCCCGGAGCAGAAGCTCACCTTCCGGGATCTAGCCCGGGATGCTCAACCGTGCAGCTGCATCCCCAGCACCCCTCCAGCTTTTTTTTTTACTTATTTATTTTTTTAAAATTTTTAAATTTTTTATTTTTTGGGATAGGGTCTCGCTTTGTAGTTCAGGCTGGCTCTGAGCTCACTATGTAGCCCAGGCAAACTTCGAACTCAGCAATCCTCCTGCCTCTGCCTCCCGAGTGCTGGGATGACAGGCGTGAGCCACCACGCCCGGCCCCACTTTTTATTTTTTATTTTGAGACAGGGTCTTGGCCAGACTGACCTTCAGCTTGCAATCCTCCTGTCTCAGCCTCTTGAGTAGCTTGGATTATAGGCAAGCAACACAGCACCAAACTTCAGAATTACTCTTTTCTTTCTTTTCCTAGTATTTTAAAAAATCATAATTTTAAACTGGGCATGGTGGCTCATACCTGTAATCCCAGCACTCGGGAGGCAGAGGCAGGAGGATTGCTATGAGTTCAAGGCTTGCCTGGGCTCCATGGTGAGCTCAGGGCCAGCCTGAACTACAGAGCGAGACCCTGTCTCAAAAAAAAAATCATAATTTTATACAAAGTTAGAAAATAAAAACAGAGAAATACTGGGGGCCGGAGATTTAGCTCAGTGCTTCCGGCACCTGCCTCGCAAGTGCAAGGTCCTGAGTTTGATCCCGGTAACCACATACAATGCTGGGCATGGTGACTCACGCCCACCAACAATCAACCAGCAATCAGCACCACATACCACAGTGCTGAGTATGGTGGCTCATGCCTGTAATCCAGCACTCGGGAGGCAGAGACAGGAGGATTGCTGAGTTCCAGGCTTGCCTGGGCTACAAAGTGAGTTCAGGGCCAGCCTGACCTACAAAGCGAGACCCTGTCTCAAAAAAAAAAAAAGAAAACAAAAAAACAGAGAAATACTACGAGCACATGATAAGAGTAGGGGTTGGAGCAGCAGGCCAGGGACAGCCTTTGATCTGGGTCTTTTTTCCATTGGGTCTCTCCGTTGGGGCTGAAGCCTGGTACTCTCCTCTTCTTCCTCCCTCCGTACTTCCCTCCATTCCTTCCTCAATAGAAGAGATTGAATCCAGGGCCTTCCTGCTGAGGTACATTCCTTGTCTGTCTGTCTATCTTTCACTGAGGATTGAAACTAGTGTTGCTAAATCACTAAGTTGGCCACGTTGGCCTGGAACTTTCTTTTCTTTCTTTTTTTTTTTGAAATAATACTTATGTAATTCAGGCTGGGCTTGAATTTACTACATAGCCCGGACTGGCCTCCGACTCCAGACAGTCCTTCAGCCTCAGGCTCCTGAGTGCTGGGGCCACAGGTGTCCGGCTCCTGGGCTGGAACTTCTGATGCTACTGCCTCAGTCTCCCAGAGTGCTGGGATTACAGACGTGCGCCTCCATGGCAGTTTTTTTTTTAAAAAGTTCGTGTCTGGGCCGGAGGGTTAGCTCAGTGGTTCCGGCACCTGCCTCGTAAGCATAAGGACCTGAGTTCGATCCCCGGTTACCACATATAATGCTGGGCGTGGTGGCTCACGCCTGTAATCCCAGCACTCGGGAGGCAGAGATAGGAGGATTGCTGAGTTCGTGGTGGCTTGCCTGGGCACCATAGTGAGCTCAGGGCCAGCCTGA